>JAEQBA010003953.1:0-38734 GCA_019434445.1 Phalangium opilio
CTCTCTCTTTCTCTCTCTCGGCTCGCGCGCGGGCGCTCGCTTTAAAAGAGACTAATAGCTAGTGGCGCCAGACTCCTTGACAGGACCCTAGTAGCCCCACCACTAGCTGAGCTCAGTCAGCTCGCTCTGTATGTCTTTTAAAAAGGAGGAGACGGACGTCTATTTAACTTTGTTGGCTTCTAATACACGGGCGGACCGACGGGTGCGTGGTGGTGCGAAAGCGACGTCATGATGCGGGAGAAACTATACTATTCCAAAAGTATTATATTCAAACCCCTATAATACATCAGCTGCAAATCCCTATAACGTCCTATGGCTGACTTTTATACCCTCAAAAAAAGAACGCGCTCAGGGCACGCTTAAAACATTGCCTTACTTCCCATCTATAACTCGTTCTAAACCTAAAGTTCTTGTCCAGTGTCGCCAGTCTGCTACAAACAACAACCGCTTGATTTCCTTGGTTACTGCGCCATCTTGAAAAACTGTTTACTTGTATGACGTAAATAAACAGGTTCATAGTTTAGGTGCAACTTTTTCAATTCATTTAATACTGGTCAAAATATACCTCTGATTTTTGCGTTTTCACTAAGAAATTTAAAGGGAATATCGTCTCAAATAGATGCTGGCGTTTCACTTCTAAAACTGAAAGGGTTAAGTAACCAAAATATTTCGTTATGTAAGAGCCTTTTATACGCGTTACAGGAAAATATTATTTTACGTAATTAGTTCACCCCTTTAACACCAAATCAGGTTTCTCTAATCTCAAAGTTGTTCGCATTTGGGAAATTGGTAAAGACTTTCGAGTATACCGTTTGCTGACCCATTATAACGAAACAAAGAATTGTTTTGGCGAATTTCTTGACTTATTCCCGAGAAAGTCGACTGTGAGAGAAAGAACCCAAGTTCCCATGCAGCTCCAAAATGGAAAACTCTCTCTCTTCTCTTTTCTCCGCAGTTCCAAGCTTTTCCCGGAAGAATTCCGACTTTGAATTCGATCATTCAGTTCCCAGCAGCACCCTCTTCGTACAAACTAGGCCGGCCAGAATTACCGTAACGTTTTAGAGCTCGAATCTTTCGCGAATTCTTGGCGATCCTTTTTTTCTTCTTTCCGTTTTGTAATAAATCTAAGATCTAGCGGATAAAGGACTAAAAGCTATAAATCTCTACTGTCGCCAGTGCGAACGGATCTCTCGGATATATTTTATTTTTTTTCTTTATTTTATATTTATTTTTTAAACTCTCCGGGAATCTGTTTTTCTGGGTATCCACCCAAAAGGCGAGCTATACAGCGCCTATATGATGATGCTAGTGACCCCGCACGAGCTCTGACCCCCGCAGATATCGTTTGCCCCTTTTACCGCCTATATCTTATTGACGTTTAAGTGGTAATGTATATTTTTAACGGAAGTGGCTATGCAAATTAGATTTGAGTGCATAAATCGCGGTAGAATTGTCGGTATTCAATTTATAATTTATTATTAACACATTTTCTACAAGCGCAAAGATATTACCCCAATTCTCCTAGACAATGTATACCGATTCACCTTCGTCCTCATTACGAAACATTTACACTTTCCCATAATTTAACATAAACATTCTTTCATACTTTTTAAAGGCCACGCGCGCGCCAAGTATAATGACATAGCGTGCGTCTATTTTTCTTTTTTTTTTTTCTTTTTAAATCTTATGTATGTATGTATACTTGGGTAATACTTGTACGCTTATTATTTTTGTAGCATATACATGCCACCCTCGCGCGTCTTTTCAAAAAAGATTGCGTCTTGCTCTTGTATGTACAGTAACATTTGGCGGGATAAAATGAGCGCGTGTCTCCTCAACTTTGGTGCATGCTTTTTCTATTAAAGAAGAAAAAAAACAACCTCGTGTGTGTATAGGGTATAAAGAAACAAATTTCGGTTGCCCCCTTCTCTTCATCAGGCGTAAGTTTTTTTTTTTCATATGCATGTTTATTGCTGTAAAAAACGCGCCTCTGCCCATTTCAATAGGAGGCGTACTTAAACATTGCAACTATAGTGGGTAACAAAATAAAGACAACGAGTTTTTCCCATTACACGCGATTTAAAACCATATTATCAGCGTATAAGCTATACCAGAGATATTACACAAAACTTTTGTAGAATAAATTAGTATTTTAAATTCTGAGCCGTTTCGCCGCGACTATAACCTATGAACTTATTCCCCGTAAGATTGGAGAAATGTTTTCGTATCTTAAACGTTGGTTTCAATAATTGACCTATGAACCCTTTTGGGGAATTTATCATATACGTAACCCTTTCACGCTTTAGTCTGGGAAATTTATTAATATTACTAAAATTCTCTTGGTAAAGAATAATGAAATTTAGCTCGCGAGTTAAATCTTTCCGTTTTAACCGCGGCGGAATCAGTGACGACTTCATCGGGCGTAAAGAGAGCTTCTCTTTTCAAAATCTTCGCAAGTAATAAACCCGCCTTGGAATAGCGTGCTTAACTTAATTGGGATTTTCTTTCTTTCTTTCTTTCTTTTCTCCATTTTTACTTATCTCGTAATCTCTTAATTTTCACGAGATAATTGAAAAATAAACAGCACAAAATTAAAATTAAAATTAAACGATGTTAAGGTCACCAGTTCTTTGTTAAAATATTATAATTTTACTACAAACATTTCTATTTAGTTGTTAATATAATTTTGCTTCGTATTATTTACAAAATCATGTATGTCCTAGACCGAAATCGCCGTCAAATTTTCGTTGTCAAAGTATGTAAAACTTAACTGGTTTTTAGAAACAAAAGTGCCTACGATTAAAGATTACGAATATTTCTTTGGGAGTCTTTAGGGTGGATACCGTTTAAGAATAATAATAATAATACATAGGCATTTTGGCGTAAAGACTCGGGCGCTAGGCGGATAGCCCTTAAACGTAAATATAAAGATAAGAATAGGAATAAATGGCGAAAGGGAGATTTTAAAAGGCTTTGAAATTAAATAGAAAAGGGCTATCACATCATTCTTTACCTTTTAAAGTTATACAATCTGTAAAGTCGGTAAAAAGCAATAACGGGCTTTGGGTTCGAGCTTCCCACGTGAGGTAAATTTGAAATCAAAAGAACATCATTCTTTTATCGCGCGCGAGCTTCAAGGGGAGAAATTTATCAAATGGTCGGATACTTTCTGCCCAAACATTCCGAATTTAAAATATAGTATACTGAAATTACAAAGTATCCGACCTCTTGTATATCATTCTATACTCGTTTAACTTATAGCTTGAACTATTATATCGGGGAACCGATTGATTTATAAGCGGGTCAATAGGGACTCCGAAGCAAGTAAGCACGCACGTGGGCTATAAGGGCAAGGCGGGATCGAGATTTTGGCGGGAATCAATTTTGCTTGGGCACTTTTATATTGGCGTTTTTGCCCTAACCCCCCCCCTTTCCCCCTTCAACAATTCTATAATATTATATTGGTTCAGTTCGTGTCAGCCCCGAAAACAATAACGGTTTCTTAATAGTTAAACAATAGCCCCGCTGCGGCGGAACCCGAATCTCCGGGAGCGAGCGTGTTATGAAACCCAAAATATGGAGGCAGCTTTTTGGTTATGAGCTATGATTTTAATGTTGCCTGAAGAGACATCCGAAACAAGTATAAATTTCACCGTTCATTGATTTATATGTAATGGTATAAGTATTTTGCCGCGATTGCGGAACTGATAGGCTTAAAGTTGTCGCTTATCTTGTTAGCAATTCAATTTCGTAATCACTTCATAACGGTGAAATTTTGCGTAATCTTGTAAATATTGATTCTTAATAATCATTAGCCCAGATAACTTACGCGTCGCTACTAAATTTCATACTCTTATTTAACATAATTACGTTTGAAACAATAACATTAACAATTTAATTGATAACCAAAATATAATAGTCAAAATCATGCAAAAAATTGTTCATAACTGAAGTTTGAAAAAACAAAACAAAATTTGAAAACTTATGAAAACGAATATGATAAAGGTAGTTTATTATTTACCTTTGGCGTTGGGAGCGTGTATGAGTCCAGGCTGGTTAACGACGTTGTTGGATGGCGCGTGAACGACGGCTGGACTTCCGACGACGCTCGCGGATTTGTTAGCTGTTTTTAGTGAGAAATCGGCCACGACGGGCTGCGGATCGTTCGTGGTTCCGACTTGATGATGAAGTCCATGATGATTGTTTCCCTGATGGGGATAAACTGGCGAAGACGAGGACGAGGATGGCGGAGGGGTTTCGGCCACGGGTGAACCGTAAGGCGATGACCCCTGAGGCGCCGGGTGCGCTACCCGACGAGAAGGTACCACGGATACCGCCGGATTCCTCGTACCCCCGACGTGTTGGACAGATTTAGACTGATGATGGAGTAAACTGGGTATCTGATGGTGCGCTCCGCTGTACGGGCGACAATGTTGTACCGGGGGCGCTTCGAATCCTCCACTACGGTGCAAAGAGGGTGGCGTGTCCGGCGTCCGAACCGGTGTCGGAGAAGGCGTACTCGTCGACACCGGCGTTAAACTCGGACTCAGTTCCGAATTGCGATGGTGATGATTGTAATAATGTCCCGCCTCGTTGTCCGGCGAGACGACGGACCTTTTTGTGTCCTGGCACGATAGGTTCAAAGGTTGCGGACTATCGATAGGTTGGGGTATCGTCCGAGGGTCGTTGGGTGGTAGGTAGTGTCTGTCACGCGCCGCGCGTGGCACCACGTGATGAAAAGACGACGATGATGTCGAATCGTGAACTTCGTACGAGCGCGAATAGTCCTGGTCAACACTGTCTTCGTGGAGCCTTCACCTTCGTAACTCGAACCGTTAATCGCGGTCGTCAACTGGGGTGGAGGGGGCGAACTATACGAAGGCGAAGTACAACAACTGTTGCTTCGGTTATGGTTGTTGTTGTTGTTGTTGATATTATTGTTGTTGTTTAAATTGTTCCTCAAACCCAAGATGTCCAGTATAAAGTGAGGGGTTGGTTGTTTGGGTGGTTTACCGTACACGTGGGGATGCCACGTTCGAAATTCCCCGGTCGCGTTGGCGTCCATTCCAGCCAATAAGGGTAAGGTCGGAGTGGTTGAATTGATGCCCTGATTAGTCTGCGGACTTTGGGCGCTGTTGGGGGTGGCCGGACTGGGGCGATGACCTTCGTGGGCGTTTTGGGTATGCGGATGGGGTTGGGGATGCATCATGGTGTCCGGAGAATTGAGATGTCCATATGGTTTGGTACGCTCGTCCAATTAATAGCGTAACGAGTTAAGGTTATCCGCCCATTTTAAATTAGAATTTGGCCTTAATGAAGACGTGGCTATAGGCTAGCGGTCGGCTCGACTTGTCTCGTTATCGGCATGGAAATCTCTGGGCATAAAGAGCTCGTGGTCCGAGCAATTTTGCTTGGCGCGCGGACGGCTGGCTCTCTTTGGTTTTAGCGGTTCGATACGATCCAGCGATTTCGCTCCTGAGTGGCGCGCGCGCGCGCGCGTTCTAGGATCTCGCGGTCCCTTGTTTACTAGTCGATCGCCGTTTAGGAGCGGACGAAGAGAGATTCCGCTCGGAGAAACCTGTTAAAAGAGACTTTTAAAGGGATCTCCTAATAGCGCGCGCCGTTTCAGACTGCTGCTTCACTCGCCTCGTTTCTCGGCTCGAGAACGCGCGGCGGAAGGAGAGAAGCTAGAAGAGACTGCTCTGGCTCGCCAGCCGACAATTCACTGACTGCCTAGCCTTTTCTCTCTCTCACACACACACACTGCTCCTCTGTGGTATAAACGGCGGATCACTCCCTCCGTTCTCTCGTCTTAGCCAGGCGGCCAGCGAGCTCTTAAAGGGGTTCTCCATAAATCAGAAAACCGTTTTCTCTCTCTCTCTTCCCATTCTCGCCAGATCCTCTTTGCTCTTAAACGCCAGCGAATCTTCCTAAAACGATTGATAGCTCGTTTATTTTGGGCGCAGACTTTAATAGACCTTTTCGATTCAATTCGCGCGCTGCCCTCTCCATTTTGGATACTTAAATATAATTAAAATGTGTAATTAGAGATAGGTATTGTTTAAGGTGCTAGCTTAAAGTTAATAGCGTTTGCTAAAAATGAAAGCCTGATTGCTTAATAAAACTGTAAATGTTGGAATCCGATACAACTGGAAACTCCGATGTTTACTAAAATAATTTTCACATAAAACTTGTTGAAACTGTATAAAATTTAGAGTTTACTAATTTTTCAAATTTACAAAAAAATTATATTTTATAATACTTTATATCGCAATTGGACGGACTTTTTCCTTTTTAAGTAATTCAGATAAGGAATTGCGGCGTAAATACCCGTTTTCGAAGTTTACGCGATTTGTTAAAAAGTGATACATCGATTCTTTGGTCACAAAAAGGAAAAACGACCCTAGGATGATGGTCCCTAAAAGGGGGGGAGTAAAAGGGGATAGGAATCAAGCGATGGGGGATTCAATATAGATGGTAACGTACGTACGTACATATATATAGGGATGGATGCGTTTGGCAAGTATACAACGCCAGTCCCGAGCAGAAAAGCGTCTACGCGAAAGGCAGACACTGTCGGAGCGATCTCTCTCCTGTCCTCTCCTCCGCTCTCTCTCTCTCCTTTCTGCAGGGATCCCTAGGACCGAGGATGATGGGAAGACTAGTATATAGGGATGAAAGCGTGTTGGGAACGCCAACTGCGCAACAGTACTCTCGCTATAGAAATGGGAGGAAATTTAGCGCTAGAAAGACGTAACTTGAAATTACCTTGTTTTAAGATAAATGAATCGGAGTTCTCATTGACAGTAGATCAATCTTAAATCGTGTTTGCAACTCGAGAATTATCGCCCTATCATTCTGTCAAGTTAGCATTTTACAAGTTTTCAAATTACATTTCCCTTCGGAGAGAGGTTTCCAAGGGACACGAGAAGTAGTATCTGTTCTTATCAGCTTTATAATTTCAACCTAATTCAATGTATTTGGTTTGTTCTGTTCTTGTAATGAAGAATCAAAAATAGCTCGAAATTTATGATGACACTATAACGCGTGTGAACCATCATTTTGTCCAGGAGATACTTACCTAGACTGATGAGTTTAAAGATTTAAAATCTCGAAGATACGACATTGTGATCCTAAAAACACTAAGAAGCGAAAGAGATGGAAGAGGCTGGTAAGAGCGTTTTGGGGAGAATAGGATTAAGGGGAAAAAGGGGGAAGAGAGAGTCGCCACGTTCCTCTCTCTCTCTCTCTCTCTCTCTCTCATCCCGTTTTGAGTGAACGAAATTGAAGCGGGGACGCGACTGAGAAGGGATGCTGTGTGGGAGGAAAATCGGGAAGAAGCTGAAGAGAAAGCTCGGGATGGGGATAAAGATGGAGGGGGGAGGCGATTCCTAGGGGGGAAGGAAAGGAAACAACGAGGAGCGAAGAAATAGAGTCGGGTAGCTTTATATAAGGGCCGCGGGATACGAAAAGATAGATTGGGAAAAGCTAGTAATAGGGATGATAGTTGTAAGGATGCTGGGAAGAGAGGAGGAGGATATGGATGAAACAGCGCATGCCCCGTCCTTCTCGAGAGAAAACCCCCGGTGGATAGAGAGACGCAATTACGGCGAATTAAACGGCTCGCAGTCTTATACGGCCGCTTCGGCTACCGATACACCGATACCCTATATTTCGTCCTGACGTTACTCGACACTATGGTCAAAGGGGTAAAATGGACATTACTCCGTCGTTATCAATGACAGTTGATTTCTGGGCTTCGTATAGCGAAAAGGGTTGTACTAGATGAAGAGAAAAGAGATCAAGATTGGAGAATGGGGATGGATGTGTTTAAAGAAGTTTCCTTATAAGATAATAGACCTTTTCAATAGAGATACGAGTTGGCTCGTGATTGCCTTTAATCGGTTTGAATAAGTTCTATAGCGGATACTCTAAATGAGCGGGCTCAAGGTTTACATTGAATTGCTCCAAACGCCTACTCGGAAGAGATAATAGACTATTTTTATTGAACGCTCAAGCATGTCTCGCTTTACCCTGATGTAAACCTTTTCACTTTTAACCAACTTAGTTCTTTGAAACGTAGCTCGAAATGGTCGGTTTATTGGTAGGTAAGGTCGAGAGAGAGAGAGGGGGAATGTTAGGCCCTCTAGCGAATAAGCGTTGTTCTAACTGATGGCACGGAATGAATTGTTTCCTTTTGTAAACAATTACGGAGTCAATTTGTGCAAAGACTTACTCGGCGCACGCTTGAGACGTTTAAAACTAACTCGCGAGGTTAGGAATTAGGGAACAAGGGTACGGGAAAGAGCTGCGAATCGGTTTCATTTGCTGGAACCGTCTACTACACACTCGCCGCCGCTGTTTCGAATTTATTTCCACAGTAGTTAAAGGAGTTAACGAAGAGAAATAACGTTTCTGCCTGAACTGAACGAGGAAAGCTGGCTATAGCTAAAATTTGGAAATTCCCTTTTGCCCATGCATATACTGTAAATTCTGTGTAACTTTTATTCCTCCGCTTGTTGCCCAAGATTGGGTTGAGAGAGAAGCTAGTGCCAGCGAGAATTGAACTGAGCTAGCTGACTGGGGCATGCATGGGGCGCCCCCGCTTTCCCATTTCTCCGGGGAGAAAACTTGATTTAAAATCCGACTACTTTTCCCGCCGTTTTCTACTATTTCCCGCTCTTTTCTCTACACACAGAGAGACCCTCATTCCGCGTTATTTCGTCCTCCCCTCGTGCAAAGAGCGCGTCAGGGAGCTATAAAGGTTTATATATTTAAATGCTCTTTATTCCGCGAACTATATATACGCCCTGCCCTGCCTTACATTGCCTATACGCGCTTGCAGCTCTTATTAACTTCCCCGAAAATGAATAACTGCGGGGAAATTACTTTTACTCTAAGCTTAGATCGTTTTAAAACTGCTCCAACTGCATGCCATACGAACTGGGCTGGTGGAAATTTTGCCTTAGTTCATGGAATTTCAGTAAAAATTATTACACGGAAAATAATGATGGTATTAATTAAAATGATGATCAGTAGTTGGTTGTTTTTAAACATACATAAGTTTTAATATCATTGTCGTTTAAGATATGATACCGACTTTGATAGTTTTGATTTTAGTTTATTAATTTTATTTAACTTTTTTTGAAAATTACAAAGAACTACAATCAGAGTCCTTCTGATAGTTTTGATTTGATATAACTATTTTCATATTCTGTTTACTATTTTGAAAAAAATTACAACGAACTACAATCAAAGTCCTTAATTTACGCTTGAAATATCAAAGAGAAACTATATAATTAGTTTATTTTATAAAAGAACAATAATAACACTTTTTCCATAAAAATGTTCAAATCTTAATCCACCTGTATTTCCTTTGTTTTTTATATTTATATAGATAAATTCAGCTGGATCTTTATACTGTGGACCTTCCTCCAAAATTATGAAAAAAAAAAGAAAAAAACCCATCCATGGCCACCTGTACTACAACAACACCCTACGGAAAACGGGTAAGTCCATATTTTTATTATTAAACATTATTATCCGGATCGTTTCTTGGTTGGATGTGCATGTATCCTCTTTTTTTGGGGAGTATATACGAAACTTGTTACGCTGTTAAAGATTATATTCGAAGTGCACGATTTTGTTTCGGGTCCGCGTAAAGAGAGACCGGGGGATGTGAAAAAGGAACTACGGATAGATTAAGGGCTAACTTTGACCAGCATAAAAGGGAGGAGGGTATTATACGTGGATCGAGAAGATACAATTTTATGATCGTGGTTTTGAAATTTGCCGGATTCATGATCCTACCACCAATTTCTTAAGTTAATTGAAAATTACAAGTATCTTTTTTTCTTAAATTATTTTTCGCGTTTAACGTTTTGACCCGCTGGTAACGATAAGATTTAATTTTTATTATTTTCACGCTTTTTTTTCTTGCCCCCAAAAAGGGAGTGATCGCGATTTTCTCTCCATCGCGTGCATGCGTTTAGTTTTTAATGAGGATTTTGAATAATTGGCTTCTAATTACCGAGGTTACAAAATATAATTTAGAATTAATTTTTTTCTTTCTTCGTTAAAGGGTTAGCTTTTCGTCTAGGGCAAACTCTAGGCTTAGTATCGTACATTATTTAAAATTTAGAAATCGGTAATTTAGTTTTGAATGTAAAATGCAATTTTGAGGATATTATTTATTGACAAGGACTTCTTAAATTTTACGATTCTATACTCCTTGCTTATCAATTGATTGATTTACTCTGATCATAGTTGAACACCCAAACATTCCTAAACCTTCAAAACTTTTGAGAATTTGATGGGCTGTTAAATTTACTCTTTTTCTTGTGGCTTCCTTTTTATTTGGCGAGCGTAATTTTAAGTTGATGGTCACCCGGGCCATCCACCCAATTTATTTTTTTTTGCCTTTCTTTCTTCCCCCCTTTTTTTTCCTCTCTCGGAGCTTCCGTGTGTAGAATCCGGGTTAGATTCCGTAACAGCTCGCCGCATCGAGCGTCGAATCCAAAATTCCGTCCCACCCTTTATACCATTTTTTAAACCCCTTAAAAATAAAACGTTTCCTTGGTTTATTTACTCTGAACGAAATGGAGGAAGTGTACTAAGAGATTGGTTTTTTTGGAGTAAAAAGGTTAGGGAAGTAATGGGAAATTATCAAGGAAAAATACGGGAATTTGTCAAGGGGAAATCAGCGGAATTTATCAGGGAAAATCATAGGAAATTATCAGTGGAAAATAACGGGATATGATGAGTGGAAAATTACGTGAAATGATCAGGGAAAATTAAGGGAAATGGTCCAGAAAAATCAAATGAAATTATCAGGGAAAATCATGGGAAATGATCAATGGAAAATAACGGGAAATGATCAATGGAAAATAACGGGAAATGACCTGGGGAAATAACGTGAAATTATGAGGGAAAATCACAGGAAATGGTCAGAAAATTTGAAACAGAATTTCATTTTTTTGTCTTTCCAAAAGGGAGTTCAGTTGGTCTTTGAATCTTGTTTGATTTTTTTTCCGTCGCGTTTTCGTTTTAATCCCATTCGATCCTCTTTTGCCAGCTTCACAATTTTTGTAAGAGGCTTTCTCCGATTTCTTTTCCTTTGGAAGGTTAACCGGGCGCGCTTACCGACACCCGACTCGAAGTATTTGCTCCATTCCCTTACCCCCTCCCTTCCCCCCTTCCTTTATATAAAGTATGGTACTTAGGAGATTTTTTTCTTTTTACAAAATATCCTCTACACCGCACCAATGTGTTTCTTCAACTCTTCATCTTTCATTGGGGGATTTCTCTTCTCCCTTTGCCACCCTCCTCCTCCTCCCCCTCTTATCCTAGCTCTCAAATTCTCGTGTTTAAGTTTTAGTACGTGTGTAGGCAACTATATTGAAAGACTTAAGCCTCCGAAGGGGGATCCTAGAGGGGGGTACTGGGAAAAAAAGCTTAAAAAAAAGTCCTCTAGAACTTAAACGCACGCTTTTAATGGACGGACTTTCCAGCCCATTTATCAGGTTTAGTTTACACTCGTTTTCACAAATTAGCGAATCTTTTTCAAGAGGCCTTCCTTGTTGTTGCCTTTGTTGTAGTATAAGACCGAAATTACAGCTTTAATTATCAAGTTCATAAGTTTGAATTAATTTTGATGAGATAATAATTCAGGGTTTTTAGTATTTACATTTGAGTATTTAACCTAATGTAAATACTAAAAACCCTGAATTATTATCTCAAGTCTACTACAAAAATTAGTTATTTAAATTTAATAAATTAATTGTAATTCAGTTCAATCTTGATCTTCTCTAGTTCTGTATGGGTTTGAATTTGAAATACCTTGGGTATATACGAACGGGATCTTTTTTCGAAACGCGAAAAAATATAAACGCAATAATCCAACGTAAAAATGTGGTCCGAAATTGGCGCGCTGGTCGTCACGAGCGATATCGTGAGTGTTGGGTCCTCCGCCCGTGAGAAGCGCACGCGCTACGCTATACACCACGCTAGCTATTACAGTGCAACAGCGTTTATAGTAAAAAGGGCGCGGAATGGCTCGCGTTCAATCACGAGAAAACGAAATTGGCTGCGCAGACCCTTCTCGTGAAACACGCCGCGCGCCTAATTTCTCTATTTTACCCTCCCAAGAGAATCCACTTTTTTTTTCGAGGCTAAAAAGATTTAGGAAACGCTGCCTAGATATCTCCGCAGCTAGCCCTTTTTAAAAATGGCGCTAGGGCCAGTTTTATTCTTAATTGATTCGATTCGAGACGACAGCTTTGGCGCCATTTGTCAGATTTAGGCGCGAAAGGCAAAGGGATGGAGATGAGAGTTTAATTTTTAATTTCACGAATTTTTCAGAACATCGTGCAATTTTAAATTATAGCTATCTATGTGGGTAGACACTGAGATAACATAACCTAGGGATAATACAGATTGGATTTTGAATATATTTTTATATTGGGGTATTTAATTTATTAACCAAAAATTAGTAATTGTACTGGCAGTATAAAAATTAGCAAATTTTTTTTCTTATCATTTCGATTATTGTGAAATTTTATAATTTGACGCGGTTTAAGTGGTTTGGAATTCCCTTAACGCTCATGGTTAATTTTTTTTTCCATTTAGAAAACCCATTTTGAAATATACAATTTTTAGAATAACTTTGTACGTAAAAAAAATAGAAGATAGATTCCATATTAATTTTAAGGGTATAGATTAGCTTTAACAGTACGGAATTCTCCAATTGAAATGAGTGCTAAATAAAAGGGGGCCAATGCTTTACAGATGGCACAAACACACACGCGTCTGCCATGCCTAGGAAATTACCCGTATAGAATTATCGAATTAAAAAACTGAAAAGAGTAAAAGAGAGAGAGAGAAAAAAATTCCCCGCACCCTGTCAAAAAGCGATCAAGAACAATTTTTATTCAAACATTTTTTCTTTCTTTCTTTGCCACTCTGTTAAAACTATAATCTATAGCCTTTTTAAGTTCATAATTCCGAGTAAAGAAAAAAAAATAGTTTTTAAGAAAGTGTAATCAATTAACAGGGGCATCTGGCGAAGTATATACAGAGGGTAAGGTCAAAGGGTAGAGAGAAAAATAGTGGGTGGAAGCTAAAGAGAAGGAGTTTAAATGACTAATGAGATAGGCCTGTTCATCTACCGACAAATGTTAGAACCCCCCCCTCTCTTCAGATAAGGTTTTAGACTAAGGAATAACTTCAAAAGTAAACTTTGCTCAATCGTGGGGGTTTGCCCCTGGTGGTAGGCTGACCGAAAAGTCACCGTGTACAACTATGAAGCGATACTACAAGGGGTTTAGGGAAAAAATAGGCCATTTTCGTCTACTGATTGATTTTATTTAAATACGTGGTCCAAATGCCTTGCAATTTTTAACATCCCTTGATAAATTTGTCTATCAGTGGCATTTATGATGGTTTTAAAATACCAATGAATTGAAAATAAAAGGGACATTATAAAGAGATACGATAAATATTAAAAACAATCCTTCGGCTTAAAACTTTTGGATTATTTTACTAATTATTAAATTTCCTTTGCTATAAAAGCGTATTAAATTACTAAAATATATTTTCTCTTTAAGTTTATATACAGTCGCTAATGAGATATTTTAAAAATAATTGAATAAATTTTAAACTGACACCGTTATGAAATATGATTAGAGAAAATATTCAAAGCCGCGATGATCTTCCCCATCCTTTATTTTAAAAGTAGCCAAATTATCAAGAGCTAATTATCGAAAGAGAGAAGTCAAATCATCTCCGTTCGCTCGCGGCATCCGTAACTAATTCGATCCTATATACTAGCTAAGGGGAGAGAGAGAGAGAGAGAGAGAGAGAGAGAGAGAGAGAGAGAGAGAGAGAGAGAGAGAGCAGCTCTTTTGGGGGATGGCCACCATCGAGTTTATTTGAGAAAAGGAGAGAGGCTATAAGTTAGGGAACGCTATCGGGATTTTAAGTATTCTTGCCGAGTATCCCCGGTTTTCGTTAATTAGACCTGCCTGCTACGTATCCTTATTTGCCTTTAACGTATATACCTTATCCTCTTAACGAGCCAAACCTTTAACTTAATGCCTGATAGACCTATCAAAAGGAAAAGGGGTGCTGCACGCGCCACCATTACGCGGGAAAACCATTTTCCCGCCTTTACCCCCCCCCACGTGTATACACACATATATATATATATATATATACATTTTTTTTCCCATCATTAGAAATAAATTAAATCGAAATTATCAATCAGCAGTCATAAAATGAATTGGACCCTGTAAAACAATAGTTAATAGATTAATATCACCCTAATTGGCAACGATTCAGTTCAATTAAATACCTTAATTTATGTTGTGTACCAATCCATTTAATTTATATTACAAAAAAGAAGTCTGAGTTTGATAATTTCGGTTTAATTTACATATATATCTTGGATGAGAAGCTCGAGCTCTTTCATCCGTAAAATCACGAGCATCCTCCGCGCCCCCAATGGAATATCCTTCTCCTATTTTTTTTTACGTAACATATTTTTATGTCGATTATAATGCGCGAGCTTGAAGCAACCACGCTCCCTGTATCATTTAATTTTTTTCTTTCTTGGAGGAATTTTTTTTTCCCTCGTCTGAAGGAATGACTCGAGCATTTTTTTTTTACTTAACAATTTTACTGGTAAAGCAACGTAACGATTGCCGCTCACTTCTAGACAAGCATTAGCGGGATCGCACGTGCGTGTAATAATGCTTAAAATAAAATAAGAAAAAAAAAGAAAGAAACAATAAATGACCACGGAGAAATAACGAAATAAAAAGTATACACCAATTTTGATAGCGGGCTTCAGCTTTTGTATAAAGCTTGGAAAAAGGGATGGGGAGTTATAACTGGCGCTATCTTTTTACCTTAATTGTTTCCTTTCCTACCATTTCATTTTTAAAGTTGTTCTTTTTTATTCTTTGAAGGGGAGGGAAGGTCTTGTTTATATTTGAAATTATTAATCGGTTCAAATTTTGGAATTTATTTAAAATTGTCCAGAGTCTGACTAAGACTTAGTCTTAACTGATAATACTGACCCCATAGAATTGAAGGTCTGTAACGAGGGAATATGGTGTTTAAAATTATAAATTATAAAAAAATTTTGTTATTTATTTTTCAAATGTAAATGCGAACAAGCCTCAAAAGGAATTCCTGGTGCAGGTACATACCGGACCTTCTGAATTATAGAAAAGGCTATAATTTAACGTTTTACGCGTAATAGCTTTAAGCGGTGGCGCATTTTGGAGGAGGGACCACAACGGGGAAAACATTTAAAACTGTAGAAATAAAATTATTCCTTTTTTTTTGGTATTAGAAATAAGGAGAAAGGTTGGCTGCTTTGTACGGTCCGTTGCTTCGACTTCTCAAAACGTTACACGGCGATTTAGCCAGCAGTTCTGAACCCAATTAAGGAGCTAGCTGTTTAAAAATGCCCCCCCTACCCACCCGCCCGCCTATAGCATATAGTTTCTTTATTTTACGCTTTAAGTAAATTTCCTCGTATTAATTTACGATCGTGTTTAAGTTACCAAACAGTAGACCCGCCTGTAAGCGAAATATTTTTGTCGTAATTAGCCATAAATATACAGTGCCCGCCTTTAACTACGGTTCAATCTTAGGTTGAAAAGAATGTAAACTTAATCATTGTAGATTTAGTCTTTATAAAACCCGTTGGTTTTTTAATCGCTTTGAGAAATCTATACTCTTGTTACTAATTAAAATGATTGATACGGGGGTTCAATTTTTCTTTTTTTTTTGTAAACACCTTCGGGGGCTGACTCGAAAAAAGGAAACCGATTCCTTCAATTAACGAAAGAGGACCCTGTTAAATTTCTTAATAGAAATGCCACGGTGTAATTTTTCCCCTCTTAAATTCTCTTATCTGCATGATTATGATTATGTGAAGAACTAGTGTGTTTTTTTTTTAATTTTTATCGTGTTTTCTAAGTCGAAGGTCAAACTGGTTTTAATTTCGTTAAAGAAAGAGTGAAATAATATTATATCGTTTACCATTAGCTGCCACCATGGAGAAATATCAAAGGAGACATAGATGCGTTTAATGCAATTTTAAAGTAACTTCAGTCTCACTCCAATAAAATTACTCCATGGAAAATAAAAATGGAAAATAGCATTAATTGCAAAATATAGAATGCGGTACAAAAAGTGTTGTATCACGTGACACAAATAATATTAATCAATCTACCACGTGATATCCTGATTTTATCAATTTAAATCGATTTGAAATTGGTTAATTGTACGCTTATTCATTTCATTCTCACTTTAAGGGTGTATGTTATTTTGTTGCGTTGCATTTTAAAACTGTGGGTAGCTTATACTTCAAAGTCGCGGCTTTAAAGAGTAAAATTTTGACAATAATCGTGTTTACTAACCGCCCTAAAACAGGTTTTTAATGTTTTTTTAAAAAGACAAAACCTTTTAAATACGGCCGCTGTTCTCTTGTTATTAAGTCTCGACTTAAAATGACTCCCGAATACATCATTTTTTTAAATAAAGAGGCCGCTTAGAGAATATAGTTAAATCAAATTTTCTTTTTTTTTGTAAATTCTTGTTTCAAGTATAATTGCTACTGGGAGATATTCTCTTGGTGGTTTTCCTTGGGCATTATTTTTTTTCATGAAAAAACTTTATTATTTTCAACTCTATCTCAGCCGGATATTGGGCAGCCTCGTGTTGTTCGGGATAATGAATAAGTAGAAGAAAATAACAGGCGGTAGCCGCGATCTTCTACTCGATCGTGAATCGTGATTAACTAATTACGCTTCTTTACTCTAAAATTCCCCCCGAGTTACACACACACATGCGCAGCAGCACCGCCGTAATATAGTTTACGTAATATCTATCTAGGTTTTCCCCCTTGAGTGTAATAACTACAAACAATATCGAGCTCGTACTCTTAAAACTCGATTGGATTCTTGTCAGGGGTCAATCGACCGGCCTCTTACGAAACGAGTCGCCCGGTCAATTCGTGAACCTTAAAAGATATACGCTTATATATAGTTGACTATATACTTTGTAAAGAGAAAGAAGAAGCTAGGGGTATATATTGAATTTTTGAGTAGAAACGTTTATTTATTTTTTCTTTCGCGTATCTTAGACTACATTTGATAAGATTTAACGAAAGAATGCTCTATTTATTTTGTCTAGAACAAGGTTTTAGAGCAGAAATGGACCTCGGAACTAGTAAATTGATGAGTTACTGGTTCTAAGGCTTCACTCTCTATCTGTCCCAAAATTAATTTGAATTATGAAAAAGCAATTTTCATCTTTCTTTCTTTTCTTTTTAATATATAGACTATAATGGTCTAACTATAAATTATTAGTTAGTATATTAAACTCCGCGGGCGTATAGTTGATTCAGGTGGGGGCACCCACCCGTATTTCGATCACCGATTAATTTTGGGTCTATACATTAAAAGGCAATTTAGCACGTCAGCTGGCCTCAGAAACCATAAACCAAAATTCTTCACTCTTTAAACGCCTCTTCTAACCATCATCCATCTCGAACAGCCTTACATAGGGGATATAATACATGGAGGGAGGGGGGTAAAAATACGCCTGCCCCATCACCCGACTCTTGAGCTTCCCCTACGAGGACCACTGCAGTGCATGGGCCGTCACGGTCTTTCACCCCAGCAGCTCTAGCATCCCTTGATATTTATTGTGTTGGGAAATATTTCCGCCATCCGCTCTCCTTGTTTACGAGATCGTTCTCTTCTCTTTACGAGAGAAGCTCAGGATGAGGATGAGGATGCTGGGGATGAAGAGAAAATCCTGGTTTACTCTCTCTTCTCTGGCGGCGGCGGCGGCTTCGCGTTTGTCCGTTATTTCAAATTAGGCTGCTGCCGTCGGTATTAACGCGTCGTTAAATTAAGCCCGCAACATCTCATTTTAAAAGCGCACTCTATACTCTTGTTTTGGCTATTTAGTTTCTCTATTAGAGGGAAAGACCAATGAACAGATTTATTATTTACGAATTTATTTTGCGAGTTACAAAATAAGGGAATGTGGGTTGTGAAATAAGGATTGCAGGAAACTAAATAAGGAAATGCGGGTTAAAATATAAGTTAGTGCAGGTTACAAAATAAGGATTGCTGTTTGCAAAATAAGTTATTGCGAGTTGCAAAATAAGGAATTCTTATTATGACTTTAAACCGATTGAAACATTTTCTTGCACCTGGTGTTAAGCAAAATAAAGATTAGGGATTTTATTTTTTATATATTGTTCGGTAGCCAGCCACGATTGACCAACCAAAACCGGTCAATATCTTTAAACATAAAAAAAAATTGTTAAAAATCGAAGTAAGATTTCGTTATTGGCTCTTTAAAGCTTAATTCGTTTTCTCGCTACCGTAACAAAATCGTTTCGCTCGCTCTCTCTTAAAAATCGAGCTCCATCAAACTAATAGTTTCCCTCTAGGTTCAAGTCGTTTGTAAAAAAAATTTAAAGAAAACCTTTCAGGGTGGGTTTTACAGGCTGCAATAGATGATTTTTTATGTATTACATGAAAAACGGAACGGGCGCAGGCAAAAGCGTGATTTAGCTACCGCGTTCGAAAGCGCCCGGAATCCATTCGTTCTAACTTCGGATATTGGACACGAATTATCGTGATCGACTCCCTATAAATTCTATATATTCCTTCCCCCCCTTATACCCATGTTACTCCGTATTTCAGAACAGGCCAATTTCGAAAATTATTCCAAACTACCTGATAGAAGTTTATAACTTGAAGAAGGAAATTATTTCCGCCTTAAATAACGTTCAATTTAACATAACAATTTGTGGTTTCAAGTTGAACGAAGCATTCTTAGGAATAATCTTTGTTATATTATCATTATTTGACTTGGAGTAATTTATTAAGGTTGCTAAATTTATTTCCTAACTACAAATGAGGAATTTTGGTCAATACCTAACCTTTTTTCTTTACTTATTAATTTGGCGTGATTTTCAATAATTATTTTTAAACGTTTTGCTTTCCCTCCCTCAATCCTCGATGCCAGCGGCGGCTTGCAGCTCTTATTTTTAATTTTAAAGATACATTATTGGCGCGTGAGTTCTCTTTAAACCGTTCTTATTTCGGACCTTTTTCAATAAAAATCTAAATCTCCCATACGCAGCGTGCAGCTCGTCCTTTTGAATTGGAAATACTCGATCCCTTCGGGGCACTTTCCAATCCCTTCCTATTACGATGGTATATAAAGAGGGAAATCAGCTTTTACGTAAATAGTAACGAGTGCTAGCGAACATTTTTCCACTTGCTTAAATTCGAATTGCGCCTGCCGCAATACCAAATCGAACGCTACGCTGTTTAGGCAAATCTGCGTAGGTAGCGGATGTTTATAAAGTTATTTTGGGTTCTAGAGATTAATTTTAAAGGATTCTTGTTACTTTCAAGAGAAGTGGCTCAAAATATCTTTAGGCACTTATTGTTTTTAACCTTATATGTCCAGAATTAAATACTTCGGTTCGTTTAACTTAGTTTCTATTTGAATATAATTTATGCTTAGATGACTAATTCACTTCCTTTTTTGGTCCTCGCACTCTTATTGCCTTCCATAAATTAGTATATATCTATTGAGCGACAAAGAAGCGGCCACCAAACCAGGCCCCACCTTGGTCCCTTCCAAATGTCGCTACTAGCTCCCACCTCCGTAATTCTCCCGTCGAAATTAAAACGTTGCCTCCTGATTTAAGCGAAAAGCGAGAGCGGGAAAATTTTGCTCCGTCAACCTTTAACGTCCAAAAGCGAGAGAGAGAGAGAGAGAGAGAGCTATATGTTGTCCTCCGACCATGTCACGAGATTGAATTTTGCCAGGGGCTGGTAATAAGGAATATTTTTCCCTGTTTTCCCACCTTTTAATGTCTTCCTCGGTATTCAGTTTAATATCGTGAATAGAACCATCAGAGAAGTCTCCGTAATTAGCGCTAAAGTCCCGTCACTCGCTCGCTTATACAATAGAGTCCGCGCTCCGCTTCCTTTCTCAGTTCTGGGAAGAAAAAAAAAGAGAAAATGTTAGATTGTTATTTTCCATATTGGCTACGGAACGAGTCTACGGAAACAACCAGGCTTGCACGCGCCTTCCAAAGCGGAAAAATGAGGCGGCAAGAAGAACGACGGACGGAATTGCCTAGAAGAGTCGTACGTCCCATTCTTTTAAGCGATTCTCTCTCTCTCCCTCTCTCTCTCTCTCTCTCTCTCTCTCTCTCTCTCTCTCTCTCTCTCTCTTTATTTCCCAAATATTCCTCCTCGTGGCGTTAGTACCTAAACTTCCAAAGACAATTGCAGAAAGCCGCTTCAATGTAAAAATGCATTAAGTTGAATCCACGATGTTCATTTTTGATTATCTTTCAATTTTCTCCACTGGAAATCTCTAAAAAGGGAAATTACAACATTATGACCCCAAAACGAATTGTAGTTTTCCATCCTTTGGCGAAACCCTCTTCTCTTCTCTTTTCTAATTCTTTTTCCGTTTTGTGGAGGTCGCCTCGAACGTCGAGAGTCGAATTCTCGGCACGCGCTAGATTTTAATCCAAAACGAGAAACATTTGCATAATATGATAATATCAAGACCCTTCACCCTCTTATACCTTTCCTTGCCTCAATTGTTTAAGGGGGGGGGGGTCGCGGTGGAAAGTAAAGTCGAGGAGATATGGACTGCATCGCTTCTATTAAACCTTATTTCCTATATAGGTACGAAGTCGGTTTTCGTGAATCACTGAATATCAGGGTGGGGGGAGGGGGGGCAAGGTAGAGGGGAACTCATTCGAAGGAATTTTGACGAGCGGGAATGTCGCCGCGGACGCTATGCATCGAAGAACGTTTTGTTTATTTATGAGGAAAACGCCGGGATAACTAATTAAACGGTGGATGCCTCTCAAATCCCTCCCCCATCCACCCACCCACGCACCAGTCTATTCTATCTTCATCAAGACGTATAGTTGTTAATGATATATTTTGGTGAAGTTAGTGGTACGTTCTGCCATGAGATTTTTGAATTCCAGGAAATTTTAATATTCTTTTTATACCAACTTTAATATTAATCTGAGCTGTACAAACATAGCATCATTTTATTTGCTTATACCTAAGTCGAAATATGTTCTCAAATTACGTTTCAAGTATTTTAATTAGCTTTTTTTTAGTATATAGTTCTGTGAAATTTGAACATATTTTCGAAGCTAATTCAGGTCTATCAAATTAGCCTGACATGAAATTATATCATTTCAAATTTCCCAGAATTTTTTAAAAAAAGGGGTTGGTATGACCGAAGTAAAAGTACATGGGTCGAAAATTTTCTTTCGCATTTTCTCTAAGGGTCCACCGTTTTTGAGTTATATTTAGTGTGTTTTACTGATGATAGCATTCTAAATATCACCTCTCTGACGTTGGATATCATCACCGAGTTGGTCGCAGTCGCAATCTCGTTGGAACGCTTCATCTTCTTCATTATTAGCTGTTAGATATTCAGACGTCAATTACGGTATAGACGAAGCGGCGCAACGCGTTCGTTCCCAATAATCTTAAACCGAAAAGCTGATTTCTATCGCATCCCGTTCATGTGGTAAAATTGAATTTTATACTTATCGACCCTAGCCAATGGTCGCCCGCCGTGATTTTAAACAATGGAAATAATTAAAGGCGTTACGTCTTACTAAACTCCACCCCCCCTCCTCCCAAATTCTCCACTCCTCCTCCAACTCCGAAAGGGTTTATTTAATTGATCGTTTCATTATAATCGACGATAATAGAAGCGTAGAAGCGCCACCACACTGAATTGTTATCCCTTTTCAGCTTGCGTATACCCCCTCTTTAATTCTTATTCAACTCCCCCATCCTTGTTACGAAATCAACTAATAACGATTTCGATTGACTTTGAGATAAAAATTTATTTGCAAGATGAACGCAAAGTGACGCTCTAGTTTAATTTAGATAAAGTTGACGTAATTATAGGCAACTCGAAACAATTATTTAAATAATATACAATTTCAAACGTTAATTTGAACTATTTTCTAAACGAACTGAATGTCGTTATTATATTATTGATATAATAAATACTTTGAAAAAAGCGACGCGAATTGTTTAGCCACCATATATGTCTAAATCCAGTTTAGCTGAACCTTTATATTTTTGACTTATACCGAACCATATGAGCATCCTTTCTTCCATCTCCATCTATATTATCTTCTTTTTTCTCTCTCGACTCTCTCCGGCCCTGTACGTTACTCTTTATACCTCTCATGGTTCGTGGAAAAGAAACATAGAGAACCAAAGCACCAAGAGGTGGAACACTAAGATAAAATCACCCCATTTTGTAAGGTGATTGGAATTAAATAAGATTCTCTTTGAAGGGGAAAGTGTTCATCACCTCGAGAGAGAGAGAGAGCGGGTTAGGTTATATATAAAAAGACTTTATAAAGTAAAAAGAGTAAGTCGACACAAAAAGGGGGTCAACTCGAACGATGCCCGCCGGGGGAAAAAGGATACCAAAAAAGGATAGAAGATGAGGGAGGATGAGGATGCGGAGGAAGGAGTGACACACGATCCTGGTGATCGATGGTTATTGCTCTTTTTTTTTCTCGTTGTCGATCCCGGGTGCGCAAACAATATCACCCGACCGAGCCTTGATAGAGAGAGACAGCGCCCGAACCGACCATCCAATGAACGACAGATCTTACCGTACCGTATAACCTGAAAATTCTGAAAGTAAGGATGCTGGGGGATGAGGAAGAAAGGGATGAAAAGATACGAGTGTACGTTAAAACCACTAAACCCCCTTTTTTCGCGTTCACCTTTTATAAAGTTAAAGGAGCTTTAAACCTCGCTTGATGTTAGCTGAATATACCCAAGGTTGTTTTCGTGATTGTGGTGCAAAAGAGGGATCATAGCTATTTTGGGATTGTTTTATAAGCGGAAGGAATATTTAAAGGGGTAATGAAATGTTTGTACAGACGTCAATTTTAATTATGTTGGAAGGGAAGTTGCAAACCACAATTGGATGGATTTGGGATGATCGGTATGACGGTATCTCTCAACGATAGGTATTTTGGGGAATAAGAAGGGTTGGAAGGTATACTCCTGCAACTTCAGAACACCTTTACGCTTACCATTAAGATGCACGCGCCTCCCGAACTGATTTGAAAACGATTTTTTTTCTTTATTTCTGGAAGAGGAGAGAAAAAAAGATGCGAGGAATCCTTTATGATGAACAAAATAAGAATAAGGGAATGAAATACGTATTTCTATCTTTAGCATCCCAGCTCAATCTATATTTTCCCCTTCGTCCATCTTTTTCCATTTCTATTATCCCTAACTCCTTCCTGCGTACCTTCTCTGGCCGCCTTCCCTTCCCACCCATCAGCAACGCGATACTCTATATGGTGGTATCGTAGTATATAGTTGCTTATAACTGGATCGTTTCGACGTATACCCCCAGCATCCGCCAAAGCGTATACTTGGAAAGAGGAGAATAGGATAGAGAGATGAAGGTATAGTTGAAGAGGATGGAGGAAAACACGGAGGAGAAAGATGGAATGTATAGGAGAGAGGATAAATAGGGAAGATTCTGTCCGACTACTGTTTCCTCCGCGCTTGGTCGAATTTTTCCGGGAGTTTTCTCTTCTCTTTTCTCTCTTCATCCCGCGCTATCCGAGTTTCATATTCTCATTGCCAACGAAGCGTGTGATGTACCTCGCGCTCCGTGGAATCTCATACCATCCTCTTCCTCCTCCTCATCCTTTCCCCAACCACCCTTCAGCTTTCCCTAAAGTCCATTCGCGACGAAAAATGCAATTGAAAGATTGTACTCCCCATTCTTGTTTACCCATTTTACGTATTTTCTTCCATTCGTTAAATTATAAAGATGTTTTAAGTCTAGAAAGATAATCCGTAAACAGACACGTAACACTACGGAAGTTAGCTTAATGTATACTTCTTTCTATTATTCAGCGTTTTCACTTCATTAAAGCGGTTAACGCGTATATTGTAAGAATAGTTTTAGATGAGTGTTACGCTTGGCTATTGGCGATGAGAGTGTGTCAATTTTACTTGATACCGTTACCAAAGTTACGGGGACCTTCTTACACGATGGTTAACGGTCTTAGGGGAAATTGTGAAAAGGTTCTGCGCTGAACCTACTCGCCCTTTAATAATCTAACGTTATTACTTCAAAAGACTTTTAAAACTCGGTTTTGAATATCGCTTTATTCATCTATTTGCCGTCTGCGTTTTATTGTTATTTTCTCTAAACTATATTTTAATATTTAGTGTACCTTGTACGCTATTAACAGATCAGATATACCTATTATTTCTCAGGAAAATTAGAACGAAATATTATGGAACGTTAAAGCTAGTATAATTAAAGGCTACTTAATTTTAGTCCAAAAACCAGAAAATTATTCTAATAATTAATTAGGTATACGTCTTAAGTTTCTTCAGTTAAAAATGTCTGTAATTAAAAGTTGTCTTTTGAAAATCGGGGTTTGAAACCAAATAGAATAACTTTTACGCTTGTAATGAATGATTAAACCATGATATTTAATTTAGATAAATTAGAAAACTCAAAATTATATAAAAGGTATAACGTAATATCCAGTTTTATAATATAAATTCTTCTTTAACCCGCTTAACAAAGGGGAATACCTCTCAAATTGTATTTTCCAAGTATCCCATTCCATTTCCCTAACTTTCATTTGATTCACTATTGAACCGCGAACGCAACTCTAGTAAAAGGAGAGGACAGGGCCCACCGGTGGTAAGCCGAGTTTCGATATAAGAGCGAGATTAAAATAATAATAATACGTAAAAGTCCCGTCATCCTCGTTTATTAGAGGCCTGCCCTCTTTCGTCTCTCTCTCTCTCTCTCTCTCTCTCTCTCTCCTCTCTCTCTCTCTCTCTCTCTCTCTCTCTCTCTCTCTCTCTCTCTCTCTCTCTCTCTGTGTGTGTGTGTGTAACTTACTAGAGTAGCCCTGGAGTGAGTCATGACTGTTAGGGCCCCAGACATTGCATCCCCTTCCAACTTTTAGAATCAAAAGAGCTCGGGGTGAGAAGGAGAGTAGGGATGATTTAGAAAAGGATCCGAGAAACTTTTCATAGAGAATGAGGTAGAGATCTACAGAGAACGGATAATAAGGGCGGGAAGATTTTTCCGCTCGTGCAGTGTTTAAAAGAGATAGAAATGAGAAAAGGGTGGTGAGCCTCATGGTTTCTCCGCTGTATACTCCGCCGCAGTCCGGATATCTCAATTTCCCCGCCAATAATACACGCTCTTCCATCTACCGGAGATATTAACGTCATCACTTTTAACTCAACCTTAGGATCTCGAGTTTTACCTTCGTTCAACTTCAAAATGAAAATCTGAATTAAGATAAAACACACACAGATCTTAGACAAATAATACTTATATTAGGACGCGAGTGGTTATTTTTCTTATACTGTTATGGGTAGCCCCTGTAGAACGTGCGATTCGCAATACATTCGCGTTCAGGGAAAGGCCCAATAACAGGCGGTTTAAGGGCAAGGGTTTTTTTTTACTTTTAAACAGTCCACGTGGAATAGTTTGTCTTTCAACGGTGACACAAAGAAGCCACTCCTTCCCGCCTTCCGTAATATTACTCTTCTCCCAGTTGAATAACGAAACGAAGTAGGAGAAAAGTAGAAAAGGGAGCTAGACAGATACAGCGTTTCAAATCTTAGGCATTGCTAGCTACGAATGCGTTTTAATTGAATTTGCTGTCATAGATTCCTAGTTTCGCCCCCTTAAAGAGTTTCCCTTTCTGGTACCCTTTTCCTACTCTTAAAATTGGATGGAAAATAAGGCGGGAGAAGAGAGAGAGAGAGAGAGAGAGAGAGAGAGAGAAAGCGCGCCAAATAGAAGAAGGGGTAAAAGTGGTCCAGGCGGATGGAGCGAAGATCGGAACTCGTTTTCCACGCGGGGTAGTATAGAGAGATGAAGGAAAAGAGGTAAGAACGTAGTTTCTGGGGAGGGAGGAGGGAAGGAAGGGGGGAAAACAGCTTGGCCGTGAAGCGTCGCTTTTAAAAGCTTCTCTTAATTAAGGCACCCGAAATGGAAGTCTTTTGTTTTATAGGGATGAAGGTCTTTGCTAGCTGCTAGCCGCGTGCTTGCTTAGCTCTCTTTACATATATTCGAATAAGGAAAAGGGCGGGAAAGCGACGGGGGGGAGTGAGATATAGGCTTATACATCGGAGAGTAGAAAAGAGCGCGTGGTGTTTGGCGGGGAAATCGCGCGAAGCCGGCTGTCGCGAGCTAAAACCTCCCCCATCCCACCCCACAACTCTCTACTGGCCTTATAATACCCGAGCTCGCGCGATATTTAAAGAGAACTAGGAAAAGGGACACGGGGTAGGATGGGGGAGGGGTCTGGTCGCCTGCCCGTGACAAGCCCTGACAATTGCGCCGCGCGCGCGAGCTGCGGAATAGCTCGCGCTCGCTCGCTTATTCTCTGTTTATAAGCGAGAGTCAGCGCGAGCTTTAAATGGGAGGAAGAAAACGCCAGGGGCGAGTTTCCGAAAACTCCGTTTCAAAGTTTCAAAGCTACAGACCCTCGTGTAAACGCTAGCCATAGCTATTACTGAACTGCAGCGCAAATGTGTACACAGAAGGAAACGAAACGAGAAACTATCAAAAGGACTTCTTAAATATTGCGACACGTATTTCATCCTAAATCAGATAAGCTAGTCTAATTCAAAAATATATCCCCATTTGTGATATATCCATCGCCAGATAATACCTCTAAGACGAAGAGGTTGTGGATTATACGCCAACGATTGAATACAACTTCGAATTAACCGACTAAACTGAGGCATCCGAAAGAGAAAGCTAGGTTTCGCAACAATAAAAGAGGCAAAAGCGAGGGGATCCGAAAGTATAAAAGATTGGTAAAGGAGGATAGAGGGGACGATAATCATCAGCTTCCTCATCTCCCCCCTTGTTTTCCCTTTGATATCGTATCAAGTCACTTAACAGCACTGTCAAAGGCCAGATGACCGTTAATAATCCCTAATAACCATTCCCTAGTCAGATTGATACCGATATACATTTAAGGAAATAGAAAGTCTCCCCCTTTTAGTTTTAGTCAGAGACATATTCGTTACAGCAACACTTTCTAGGGATTATGTCTAGATCCGCGATTCATTTTTGGAGAGAGAGAAAGAATTTCTCCTCCCACTTACGAGTTAAGAACGCAGATGTGGATGGGACGACGCGGGCTTAAGATTTTTTTTTTTTGAAAAACGCCGAGAAAGGGGGAAGATGAGAACTCTAATTAAAAATTGACTCAATCGATAAGGAAAAGGAAGGAATATAAGCTAAAGCGTACAAAGATTTCAATCCCCTCGGAAACATAAAAGAATTCTTTGACGTTTTCTCTTGAACGACCAAAAAGACTCAAACTCCCTTTAGTCTCTTCTCTTCCTCAAAACTTTAGCTATCATCATTCGCCTAGAATTTCTTCAAGGAACAAAGATACGTATCCTAAACGTCATCAAGTTTCTTATTAAAAATTAAAGTTTTCAACACTAGGGAAAAGCCAACATATAGGGGTAGAAAGGCTAATGTATTTCCTACCTGCCCCTGTAGAAATGTTTAACCCGCAATACACCAGCATCAAAAATATTTTATTCTTCCAATTTGTTTATTTATATAAAAAGTGAATTTATTTCAAACTTAAAATAACGCTCGTTGGTTTAAAAGTTTAAAAGAACAATAGACATAATTTATAACCATTTCAAGATGAAATATTTTAAAAACATTTAACTTTTGTATACACAAACTTAACGGAGCTCGAAAGGGCCCTTAACGACGAGGTTTACTTTCATAAAACCACGTTGTCTAGCTTTTAATTTTCAAGATACACTCTTAAATACTGCTTAGAACTTCCCACCGTATCTTCCCGTAGTCAACGTAGACTCAATTTTCTCAAGCGGGAGACGTAGTATAACAAAACTGGGTGGAAAAGGGGTCATTTATAATTTCGAAAACTGAATTTCTAAAACCGGCCGGGGCTTCCCTTTATTTATACCTTAGACCTTACAAACTCGGGAAACAGGGGGAAGGAGAGAAGTTAGGCTTAATTGCCGCTTAATAATATAACAAGCTTCTCTTTAATATATTATCTCGTGGCGTGGCCCGTCGCTATGAAATTAAACTTTCTTCCGCAATAATTCATTCCTTCCGCTCGCCCAACTTAAAAGTTGATATTGAATATTTAATGACCGAGGGCGATTTCCGCGATCCCCCTCCTGTCTTCAATCCCCCCTTTTCCATTGTTTTCGGACATCTTCACATTTCCAACCCTTTCCCGCTTTCTCCTTCAACGCCAAAGTCCCTTTTCCGATCATCTCCCTTAGCGCTGGCGCTCCTAGAGACCAAAATCCGTGGCACGTTCGCTTTGGCGCGAGCGACAACGAGCTAGCTGGTATTAAGGTTAAAAGGGTTGGGGGATTGGAGATGGTTGGCGGGAAACTTACGCGCCAATCCGCTATTAGCATAGTGGATGAGCTTAATTAAGGGACAAGCACGGTCCGAGAGAGACGAACGCGGCTAAAGCAAACTTTCGCTTCCCCCCTCTATCTCCCACACCGATTTCCCGCCTTGGCAGGCTTTGTATGGGTATATCGTCTTAAAGCTATACCTCTTCAGCCTTCAACCCTGTTTCTGAGCGTATATTCTCTTCTAGTGTCTTGGCGATTAGGGTTAGAGTGGGGGGGGGTTGTAGGAGAGAGAGACAAGCTGGACCAATCTAGTATTAGTAAGACCTCTTCCACCCACTCTCTTTCCAATCGAAGGCCTATTATCTTAGCTTTTCCGACTCGGTTTGACCGAGCTTTCTAATCTAAAAGAGATTCGAGGCACCCACTAAGTCCTCCTACAAATGAGGCCACGAGTGACCATGTTCTGTTTGTTTCGAAGTGCCGGGTACAACCAGAGTTTGGTCACCGTGATTAGTTGTATAACTGAGCGTCTCAATTCAACCCGAAGGAACAGTGGGACAGAGTCTTAGCAATGCGATAGAGGAAGAAGATACCTTAATGTTTAGTTAATGGTGGCGCATTACGCGCAAAATTTTGTTTAAAAAACCATAAACTTTCTTAGAATATAAAAACTTAGCAAGGTTAAGCCATACTAAATAATGATAAGTTTTAAATTATAAATTAAACTCATTGTTGATTTTGTGAATTTCTCCACTTCTTAAAAACGTAACATATTCGTTTGTCTTAAGTAATGAGCCCTTTCCTTTCCTTTTCTCGGATAGATCTCAATAAATTCGTAGAGATACATTTCGGAAGCGAGTGGAGGGGAAGTCGGGGGATGCGCGAATTACGATTGAGAAAAGTCATCGGTCCGGAAAAGTTGGGTTGGGTTGGGCGCCGCGACGCGAGTTCGGTAGGGCTAGGTTGGGCGGGAATTCTTCCCGCGCCCAATTTCACGGCGCCAATGGACGCGCGTGCGGTGGCGAAAAACGAATCGGCGCGTGTTTAATACGTCCACACGCGGCTGCGGAAAATATATAGTGTGTTCTATCATCAAGCTCTATCATTCAGTTCCAAATCGCGCGCTTCCCTTGTTTATAGATCTCTTCGTAATACGCGTGAGCGAGAAGACAATACCGCACCAGCGGTTTATATTTCGATGATGGGACACCGCCCCAACCCCACCACACCCCTTCTCTTTCAACATTTTGTCTCTGTCCCCTTTTGCCGCCGCAAAACTGTCGGCGCTGATGCGCGTCAACGATTCCCTTGTTAATGGGACTCGCTTTTCCCTATACCCTCTTGTTCTACCGTCTCGTTTATGCGTGAAATTTTCAGATAGATGCTAAAGGATTCTAGCTTGGGGGTTTAGTTCGCATACGCTATTACGCTCTTCTTAATCCATTTCTGAAAGGTACATTAGAATGCCCCAGTGTTTTAGTTTTTAAACAGATCACAGATAAGCTCGAGGAAAATGAAAAGATTTAGAACCGAAATTTCTTTTGAAAATGTTGTAGTTGTTGCTACTTCTTTAGGTTACACGAAACAAGACAAAGAGCAATAACAAACTCCAATTCAATTGACAAGTTACCGTATTCTATAACTTCAACTAAATAACTTAATTAACCCTGGTAAAGTAGGATATGTACTTTGAGAAAATGCTTAATCTTCATAAATCAGTCTTGTCCTACTCGGGACTATCGAGTCATTCATTGAAATATGGCAGAAACTTGTTGGACATTATTACAACACGATGCGCGTCTGTCATAGGAAAGAGTGCGTCAAATTTTGACATTGGAGCTGCCGGTTCATTTTAATCCCCGCTCGCGCGCCTTGACAATGGTGCGGGTCTTAATGCAGCCTATTTACTTCGAACGTAGGTATATATCTTCTCCTAAGAGATTGGCGCGACACACCTGAATGCCCAACACCAACTTCGCCCACCCAAAATTGCCCAATCGATGAGAAGGAGCGGAGCAAAGTCTCCCCTTGTTGTTGGAACCAAAGTCCCGCTTGCTAGTTCATCAAAAGTGACTGCTTATAAATTACTTCCCCATCCACGCGTCTCTCTCTCTCTCTCTCGCTCTCTCCTCTAACAATCCTCGCGCAGTTCTCGGTTGAGGGAAAATGAGGATGACGAGAATAATCGGTGCTTGGGTAACCGCAAATGGCCGCACCACGCGTGTCTCGTATCCTTTAAGACAATACTTAGAACGTTGTTACTTTCGACTCGTTGACCGCCCATCATTTGGAGTTCTGGACATGGTATAAATTATTCGCGTTACGTAATTATTTTAATTGAACTTTAAAATGAATTATATAGCGAAAAATAGAAATGTTTCAACCTTATGCTGTCCGCGTATTGTTTCAATTTAAAATCCAGAAAATAGGTTAAACCAAGCTTGAAAATCGGTTTTAAATATTCTTATTTTCAATTATTAAAGACGTAAAGATGTTTAAAATTTATTACGTTCGATTTTCCACGTTATTATCATATATTTCCAACGCTGTTTGGCATTCCGGCGCCTATTTTTAGCTTCTCTCCTTTTATATTTAAAAGGAGTGAGTTATTATATGGAGAGAAACACGCGGATTAAAGCCGACGCGCTGGAGGGGGGGGTGGCAGAGATGGGAAAGGGGGGGGACCATCCTTATTGGCAATAATTAGCCGGGGCCCCATTATCGACCCCAATTTGCCAAGCAGCGAGAAGAATCGCGTTTTCCTAAAACGCTTAGACGAACTCGAGAATCGTTAATAATTTTAGTTAAAAGGGGCCACGAGAAAACGGGTTAAAAATTGCCCTAGCAAGTAATGATGTTAAATTTTGGACTCCCAGTTTATTTTATCCTATACATATATGTCTTCGTTTTAGATTGGAAACTTTTAACATGCCTTAACCTTACTACACTTCACGTTAGCTCGTTTTGAAGCTTTGAAAAATCGCGCCCAAGCTGCCTCATAGGCCTGTACGTTCATAGTGACATCTGACGGGGAATTACTTTAAGTAATTAACGACGGTTATTGAAATTAAACAACTACTTAAAAATTGAACATTATCACTTGATTAAGTACAAAAATTTTGCTTTGACCGAGCTAGAACTTCTCTATTAATCACGAATTAAAGCGGCGTAATTGCTGATTTATGTAAAATTTATTTCGCCCTTTCTAACAATTACGAACACAACACGCCACCGTAAATAGAATATTTCCTCCCATTCTCCTCCTATTTCGCCGCGGCTCTTCATTCTATCCGCACTGGCCTTTTAATTATTCTCCTTGAATTATATTTCCTAGGAACGATTGGCCGCGCCGCTAGTTAGAGAGAGAGAATCTAAATTGGAAGATGGGAAGCGCGGGCCGCGAAGGAGGAAAGACTCTAATAATAACGTTATAATCGAGAGACAAACCTAAGGGTTTAGGGTTAACGGGTGGATGGATAAACTGTTGTTGGCCAAGTTTGGGTTTAGGAGATGTTGACTGGCGCGCGAGGATGCCAAGTGTGTTTACGCCAACTTGATGTTTATCCCTTACCTCCCAAAATCCCCTCTTGTTACTACCTATACAAATGTTTAATGTTAGTAATAAAGACCGTCAACTTCGGCGCAAAGACCACTTATCGCCTAAACCGACCTATAAGAAGAACCAGTCAAAAATAAAAATCCCATATCACAATTTTCCACCCAGGTCTCCTGAAAAATTCGAAATTTTAAATATGGTAGTCTCAAATTCAAATTATCCTTTAAATATAAAATGTATAACCTATAATCTCGTATAAATTTTTTACAAAAATTCCTACTACCTACAAGCTGTAGAAAGATCATCCCATCTCTAGTTTCATCTCTCTCAAAAAACCTTCCGTTAAAAACTACCTCTACAGTATGAAGCTCCTATTACAGTAGGCTACCCCCAATTTTTTCCCCCCTTCTTCACGAAATTATTATGAATCTGACGGCTCCTTGTCAATGAGTTAAGGCCGTAATTTATGATAAAATTTAATTTCAATTTAAGTTGCGTTTAAATTGTCGTTTATGATCTCAATTTTGAAGCAAAATACGCGTAAAGAGTCCAGGAATGTGGCACGACATAATTTAGAGTCGAACTTTTAGATTAGTTTAGGAAAAAGTCGTGTTTTTTAGCCATATCGTAGTATACGATAGGCTCTTAGTTTGACCCGAGCCGTAGTAACAGTAGTAACAGTAGTGGCCGGAGTTTTCGCTATCGTTATCGTCAGAATTTAGCTTAAAAGGAACTTTATATTACCACAACCCACCCATAGGGGTAACTGGGCTCGGTTAGAAATTTAATTTTAATTAAAATTTTTTTGAGATCGCAGTCGGGAATTGAACCCGGGTCGCTCACGTAGTAGCCGGAAATTCTACCACTGAGCTATAGAGACTTGATTGAAACCCCGAGTTTTTTATTATTTATTTTTATCTCTAAAATGTCAGGGTGATGTGGGGTGGGGTGCCTCTTAATCTGTGGGGTCGGATACTTTTGAATTTTTATCTGTGGGGTCGGATACTTATGAATTTGTATGTTTGGGGTTTTTATATTTATTTCCTTTTTATTTATGTGCTAATTAAATAGATAACGATTTTCCCCGTTTCATGTGTTTCGTTCTCGTTCGGTAGCTATTCGGTAGCTATCGTCATCTATGTTATGTTTGACTGGAACGTTTTGGCGGTTAATTCAAATGTGGGTTTAGATAGAGCTAACATAGTGTTAAATGAGCGTTATGCGTTTGATCATTTTAGCATTGCTAAAGGTAATTCGAGGGGATAATCACTAAATGCGTAATCACTATAACTAAACTTTCTCTTTCAAAAGTTTCTGGGCATAAGTCCTTGTTTGAAATTTATAAGATGCGATAAGTGTGCATCGGCATAAGTCTATGTTGTAAACTCATCGAGGGGATTATCACTAAAAACTATCTGTTCTTCGATTCGCCGGAATATTAGAATTACAGCATAAGTAAATTTATACGGTTATAATTTAATCACTGTTTAGACTTTAGAGTAGGGAATCGAGGGGCTATTCACTCTGATTTTATGCACGGTAAATCATTTAAGCATTGAAAAAGATAGCGCTATTCACTCATTAGGGTAAGGTATAGAGGGGTTATCCACTCATTAGGGTAGGGTATAGAGGGGCTATTCACTCGTACGATATGGCTACTATTACGAGCCCTTGGGCCGTCTTGTTTTATTTCTGAAGTGATGCGTTAGGCTTAGCAAAGCGAAGCATCGAAGCTCGGAAGTTTCGCCCAGGACCGCCTGGGACGGGGTGGGTGATCGCCCCTCCGGTCTCTTCATCGCCGGTCTTTTTTTTTCTACGCGCCAACCATAGAGAAACAGCGCGGAGATAACTTCTTTTTATCAGTGAGCCCCGTGTTTAATTTTAATTATCAAATTAGATTAAATATACATAATATTATAATATTAAATAATAATAAATGGTTGTTAATAAATTAATAATCATATATTAATTGCATTTAATTCTTAGGTAACCTGAACCGGACGGATGAGTGAGTGGATGACTCGAGAAAATTTCTTAAGCCTTGGACTACGACGGAACATTCGGAATATGGCGGAAAAGATGAACTACGAGGGAAAAGTTGGACTACGATGGAAATTCAAGGGTCTTTGCTGAAATGTAAGTTTTTTAATTTATTTACTAGTTTTTTTTTGGGGGATTTTTTTTGCGTGTTGCTATTTATTGTCAAGCATACATAATCATATCGTTATACCATAAACCACGTCATCGTGCATCAATATCCATCCTTATAAACTTAATCAAGGTTGAAGTTAGGCGCTTTTTGCAGTCAAGTAGGGAATGTTTAATGTTAGTAATAACGAGGAAAGTGTCACATTAAGAGATGAGAAGTGTTAACTCCCTCCCGCCATATACTAAGAGGCAAATTAAGAGTCGTTCGTCAGTTGAAATCTACCCCCCCCCCCCGCTTATTAAACGAATGCCTAATAATAATAGCAGATACGTTTATTAGTCCTAACTCTTGACGTATTCCGCGCCTTTGGAGTTATTGGTTATGGTGATGAATTTCTAACCCTTTTCTACAATCTCATCGCGTTCCCTCGTTGTAGATGAGATTATTTCCCTTAAAATAATACGCGTTATTGCCGGCAGATGTCACCCTAGATATTTGCGCTTAGAGCTAGGCCTTATATCCACTCCCACAGCTGACGTAGTTCCACCCCCCAGCCTATAAGCATCAGGCGCCATCTAGTGTATTTTCGCGGTACTATTTAAGCTTTTACTACCGCCTTAACCACCTCGTTTATTAAGGCGCGTTTCAAACATCCTTATCGTGGAACGTAGGCTTGTCTTTCCACCTTCACCTTGTCCGGCGTCTCTTTAGTAGCTCTTTGCTCAGTTAATAAGTATATTAGCCAAGCTAAATCGGCTATTGGATCGAAGGCAGCTAGGGCCTCTAGGCCTTCCCCCCCCCCATTAGTAGGATATCGATTACCACCCCCTCGCAACCCCCCCACCCGGTTGGTCCTTTCTATTGGGCTGCAGCGACCTTAGGATTGCTTTGTAAATGTTATCGAGTGACGTCTAGTGTATTATCGCTGGCGTTATACCGACCAATAATATCGGTGTTAATTAAGGCGATACGCTCTGACGAGTTTATCGCCGCCTAAACTCGCTAAAACTACTACGTAGTAACTATATAACCGATTAAATACGAAAAGACCCTGCAAAGAAAATTAACTAATCGTAATTTGATTTTAACGCGAAATTTATTTAACTTAATTAAGAAGAATAGTGCGCGAAATATTATTGAGTAGATGAAACGTTACTTACTTACTTCCAAGTTTAATTTACTTCCCCCGTAAATAGAAACAAAAAAAAAAAAAAAAAAAATTCCGGGAACATATTTTTTTAAAGAATTTCTATGAATTGTTTTATTTGATCGTGGCCATAAACGTTGGGGCGCTTATAGTTTAGGCGAAAACTATTTATATTCATAAGAGGATAGACCCTAGCAGGCCTGAAAGATGAGAAATGGAAAGTAGACTTTGACGAATTAGAGGTCACGTGGGAAAAGCCTTACAATAGAGTGGTGGCTACAGTTTAGCGCTAGATCGACGAGAGTATGATGCGCCCGCGTATAGCGTATATAGGGAAGAGAAGTGCTGCTGGTGGTGGTGGGTCAAGTGTCAGCTTGAATGTGATGGATGACCCCGTTATTTTTGGGCATTTTTGACGAGACCTGGCCATTCCGCGATAACGTCAGACTCTTTTTAGGCGCCGTCACGTTTATTTTTCCCGCTCTTTTTCTCGCGACGCGCGCTTCTTTATGCCACGAGATGATTTTTCTAGCCCACCCACGCGTGAATGGGATATTTTGTTAAAAGGCGCGATTCGAGCTCGCGCTCAATTTTTGAAGGGCGTGATATTTTTTCGTACTTCTAACCCGTGACAAACGTGGTGACAATGCCCAGAAATGCTTAAAGATATAACAATATTTGGTGAAGCCATTATTTGTTAGGAAAGTTACTCTCTTTTGGACGGACGGTCGTTGGCATTGGCTTGTTTAACTTCCTCTCTCTCTCTTTCCCATTTAAAAATTCATTCTTCTCTTTTTCTTTCCCCGGGATTTTCTCTTCACTGTGAAAAACTAGATACCCATGTAATGTAGTTTTTATTGACCCACCCGAGATGCGAGAGACCAACCTACGGGCTAAACCGCGTATGCCTCAGTCTTCTCTCCTTCCGCGATATCTTACCATGCACTTCCTCGATTCGTTTAGTTCCTATCATCATCGTCTTTCTCACCTTCAAGAGAGAGTGGAACGAAAAATGACTTAAGTTAATTCAGGGTCGAGAAGATCTCTTTCGCTATATAGTTATCTTTCTCTACTTCGTCCTCCGTTTAAATTGGGTTTTAAGCTCCGGCTTCCGAAGTTTACGCGTTTCGCCCTAGGAAATTCTCCTGTTTATAATTAAATGGAAGGAAAATCTTAAGATAATTTTATAAGGTAATCATTCCCAAACAAAGAATTGGGCTATCGATGCCCTTCCAAGACGATTTAGTCTATCAATATCGTATTGATAATATGAGAACACCAATTTTTCTACTCTTTTTGGTTAGGTTTAGCCCCAATTTAATCTACTTTTTCCTTGTGGATTTAAATATTTGATTAACAGTCAGTTCTAAAACTCCATACAGACTGGTGTAAAGATTGATTTTTAGTTCGGCTTCCTTACTTTTCCTTGTAGGCTAATAAAGATCTAGTAACTATACCTCTTAACTCTTTCGCTCCTTCATCCCTCATCCTTTGGCTCTTAGTTTTCGTATTATCCCTCTGATCGTATCTTTCCTCTCTCATCTTGAAGTTAGTTTTTAATTCAAATAAGATTTAGTCAAACGGTACGCATTGTAAATGTATTTGCTGTGTAGTGGTTATCTCACCCGCTTCATACGCGGAAGGCCCCAGGTTCGAGACCCCGTGGGTGCGGAGAAATTCTTTTAAGGTCGTTAGTTTAAATTCGCAACTAAATTGGCTCAAAGAGGTTCCAACATCGTGTATCATGGCTCAGTTGGTGAGCCCTTGAATGCCAATGCCTAAAAGATCAATCTTCGAAGTGGGTAGTGCCCGAAGTGGTCAGTATCCCTCAGTGGATCAGTACTCGAAGTGGTCAGTATCCCTCAGTGGATCAATACTCGAAGTGGTCAGTATCCCTCAGTGAATCAGTACTCGAAGTGGTCAGTATCCCTCAGTGGATCAGTACTCGTGGTCAGGCCCGATGAAGTCGTGTTATGAAGGTTTCGTGCTCAGATACCGCAGTTATTTTTTTATAGTTTGAGGCCTCACTTTTAGCTCGAGTCCAGCCATCAAAAGAGCCAGAGCGTCCATAAAAAATGAACCCCGCTTGAAGTGGTTGTGGATCGTAGCCAATATCGTGCCATCTAAAGTTAAAATAATGCAATGTCTGCAAGAGTTGTATTAACTGCCTTTTTAATTATGATGAAATCAGTTAGGGTTAGCCATATTTGTCAAATAAGCAATCACATGATCACCTATTTAATCGGTAGTCAGGTAATCAAGCCTCACGCGGACAGTGAAAAATTCACGTAGGCAAGATTGATTGTTACGCAATTTTCAATCACCTAAAACGTGTATCACCATTCCTCCATTAGTTCGTTGTTCTAGACGACTAATATCGCTCAGTATCTTTAGTATGTATCACTGTCCAGGAAGTTAGTTTTTCCCAGGGTATCGACTCGAGTTTGCTGACTCGTCGCTAATGGAATAAAAAAGAGACGAAAGGAGAGTGGCGACTTCAACCTCTCTCATTCATCCTAATAATGGGGAAGATGGAGATGAAGGTGGAACGAAATAAAAACAGATCCCTATATTATATTCAGGGTTCCTACAAACCTGGAAAACTCGGGGAAATAAATAGTTGACAAAAACACGGAAAAATCGGGGATTATTAGTAAAATCAGGGAAATCAGGGTTAATTTTGTGGGGTCATTTCAGATTTTTTCTTTTTGACCGAATGACGTCACGGTGGACATTTTCATGGAAGGATGACTGACGTTTGGCCATCAACGAGGGATCAAGATTTAGGCGGTCTAGTGCACGACTGAGCTGCACGGAGGATACGGGAAACCAAACAGTTATAATAATAATAATAATAATATTGGGCTTTATCATCGGATATTCCCGTTCAGAAATTTCTGGTTTACGAGGGAGTCCGCCTTTTAAATTACATAATGTACAATAGCTATTTTGTTTCAAATAAATTTTCATTTGCTTTACAAAAAGGTTTAGATTCAATTTGTTTTATACCCACTGGTAAATTGTTCCATAGGTTACGCTCTAGTCTTTATTTGTTTTTGATTAATTTATTAGAGGTATTCATCATGTATAAATTATATGAGCTGCCTCTAGTTGATAGTTTTAGGTCCATTTAGAGCGTAATCAAAGATATTATATAATATATCAGGAGTATTTCCCTTTATGATATTAAAAATAAGTGTTGCAAGATGCAACTCATATCTGCATGCCACGTCCAACCAATTCAACTCAGACCTAGCGACAGTTGCGGATGAGCGTCGCCCTCTATGTAAGATTCGCCTCGCACAACTGTTTGGAGGACTTGCAGTTGATTCCTTATATGAACTTTTCATCAGCGTAGAAAATATTCATGTAGTCAA
>JAEQBA010003954.1:0-26936 GCA_019434445.1 Phalangium opilio
CCTGCGAGCTTCTCATTTTACATGTAAACCAAAGCCAAAGCCTAGGATAAGTTACTGACCTTCACTTTATGGTTTTCTATACGCTTTTGCTTTTATGAAAGTGAAAGGTTTCACCTATTAAATTAACGAAATTTTTAGGGGCCATTAATTTTTTATAGAATCTATTGGTTAGATTGTATGGACAAAAAAGTAATTAGGAGATTTTAACATAGTTATTTTTTTTGTAAAACGAAACTTCTTGAAGTTGCTAATTCACAATTTCGTATACCATTAGAGGATTTTTTTACCCCTTCATAACCTTTCATTTTTAAACCTTAACTTTTATATCCTTTACTTCTTTGGAATGATTGTTCGGAAATTTTCGAAAACATTTTTTAACTATCCGCGACCTCGGCTTCACCGCTCTACGTCTATACCTTGCCCTAATATTGTAGCAGTCGACGGGGTCATGAGGCTGAACTTATGTTTATTTTACGGTACTGAAAGCGCCACCAAGCGGGAAAATACGGCGAACTAAATTAGTTAAAAAAATATTCTGGCTTCACTACACGCATAGGCCTAGTTCATTTCGGAGGCTCCGATTAAACTCTTCTCTCTCCTCAACCTTGTGACATATTTATATGGTTTATGGACTGTTCCATAAATGCTCAAGTATTATGGATTCCTAACTTACCAAAAAACTGGCCACTAAATGCACGGTACACCAGGAGATATGACGTGACTGTAAAGTGAGTTTGAAATGGCTAGGCCACCTGGGGGAGAAGGATTTATATCGCTAAGGGGAATCTTAATTGGTGGGTTTGATAGTCAACCCTTGCGCAAGGAGAAGCAAGACGACCCAAGGGCTGTCGTAGCCACATCTTACCGTACTTAACCGGCGTGCAGAAAATTTGAGTGAATAGCTCCTCGATGCGCTGCCTTTAAACTGTTTTAAATATTTCAAAATTTTTTTACTTCTGCTATAATTATAATAGTGTGACATAAACGGAAAACGTGGGTGAGTACCCCACGATGCGCAGTAGTAAAGCGAAATACCCATAAGTACCCATTAAAGATGTTCAGAAAAACAGATTGAATAGCGCCTCGATGCCTTGACAAAAATTATAACCCTTAATCCTTACTACCATAAATTTACTTACGTTATAATTTTAATACCCGGGGCCACAAGCTAGTACTTTATTTTAAAATTCTTCTCGACTTCTAAGAACGACTTAAAACTTTTCAAGAATGTTTTTCTGACTTGGCCATTAGCATTTCAAAGATTCGTTTAATTCCAGATATGGATCGAAAATAAAATATTAAATCAAATTGGTTAAATATTCTTGAATAGCCTTTGTGGTTAAACTTGTAACTTCCGTTCTTCACCTTCACGGGCGCAAAGAAGAAGGATGCAAGTTTGGAATACCAATGGCCAAGTCAGAAAAACATTCTTGAGAAGTTTTAAGTCGAATAAAATGTTGGTTCACCTGGAGATAATAACTTGGCCGTATTTTTGATCTCACTTCTTTTTACGGCCAAACAACTTGGCATATTTTTACAGAGATGTTTTGTTGGGATTTCACTCCTTTTTGTACGTGCATGTTCTTGTAGATTTATAGAAGTAGGATCACAGTTGTTAACCGTATTTCTATTCGAAGAACACTATATTGTGGCAAGTAACACTTTTAATCAACAGAATAGATTTAAGAAAAATTAAATGAATCAAAACACGCTTAGAACCATTTCAGACGAAATGAAAAGGAAATGAGTAAAAAATTTATTTACTAAAACATTAAGTAAAAAACATAAATTTTACAATACGAAAGAATCATATTAGTCAAAAATATTAATATTAAAAGACGAAAAATTAAATTATAATGTCCTATTACGAGGGGATCTAAATTATAAAACCCCCCATTTCAGGGGCTAACAGGGGAAAATTCCCGCTTTTGGGACTTTTTCCTTTCTTTGTATGCTAAATCCTACTTGTATGCCAAATTTTATCATTCCCGCAACACCGGAAGTGCCTTAGAGGTTTAGATGATGACTCTAATTCTAAACCCCCATTTCAGGGGCTAAAAGGGGAAAACTCCCGCTTTTGGGACTTTTCCCTTTGCTTGTATGCTTAGTGGTACAAGTATGCCAAATTTCATCTTTCTAGCACCACCGGAAATGCCCTAGAGGTTTTGATGATGTGTCAGTCAGTCAGTCAGTCAGTCTCATAATGTGTCATTTTCACATAGGATTATCACAGAAACCAAATGAGTTAGAAAGCTGGAAGTTGGAGGACTTCCTAGGATTAACACTGTGCCCTTGAGGTGCAAATATGAGTGGTGTACTATTCCCCAGTACCGAGTTACGAGGGGGTGAAAATGAGGCTGAAATGTTTCGGGTAAAGGATTGCTGGTAGTGCACGACAACTTGGCGGGTGCACTGCCGTGCACCCAGATAAACGCCACCTTAAGACCATTCTAAATATAACGTCGGTATATACTGGCTTTTGCTTTTTAAAAATTCTCCTCGATTTCTTTGAATTTTGAAATATGGGAGCGGGATTGAAATCGTGAAACACTTATTGTCGACGGGCGACAGGAATTTTATAGGGAGTGTTAAACCTTCCTATTAAATTAAATATCTCGAGCAAACGTAAAACACAATTCAAAACGCTTTACCTTTCTCGTACGATTAAATGCAATGCTTAAACTTACTATTATAACCCTGATCCTTTTAAAATACACGAACGAAAAATATCACCTCACTACAATTCTCTCCCATTCACTGTCCCTTCAATGACGAACGAAGAATTTTACGCTGCCAAAGGCGGAAGTCTGGCACGACGGGGTCGACAACAGGGCAGGTCAAACTAAGAGCCTCATCGTAGATGTACATCAAACGATGTGGCTAAAAGTTCGAAATTCTCCTCTTACTCACAAGGGTGTTTTACAAGCCATATTTTTCTCTACTTAACGGGTGCCTATAAGCGATATAGTTGTTGGAAAGAAAATGATGGGAATCCATAATACTTATTATTTGTTCATATCCATGGTTTCTTTCAGGACATAACAATACTTCATTAAAAGTTCTTTATAACGTTTGGAGCCAATTTGAAATCAATTTTATGCCCCATTTGACATTTTAACACCTTAGCTGAAATGTTTATAAATGATTTTTGAAAAATTTCAAGGAGAACCAAACGATCTATCGCCTCCTTTCTAAACGAATGGAACAAAACGGAATTTTCGTTGAAAAATTCAGTCGTGACGTATTAAAAAAATTAATCGATGGAGTTGGAGCACTGTTTCTTGAGAACGATGTCACACCGTCGTTGCTGCAGCTTTATAATACTAAAGATATAATAGAAATGCTGAACCGTAAAGTATACATTGGGAAAGAGGTTTACGATAGCGCATATGGACATTATCTTTTCAACAAACGGCTACCTCGCTACGTTTTCGAACAAGTGGATTACTTGTGAGTGATAAATACGCATACTTCCATTTAATATTGCCTGTGTATTATATGATGGAAATCAACATATTTTAATTGTTCATTCAAATTTTAAGTATGTGAAAGTTTGGGAGTCCATGTAGTATGCTTCCGTGGTATAATATCAGAGTTTCTTTGAATGCCGCTCTTTTCATGCTGCTTTTGCCTTGATATTCTGATTTTGTTGTTTGAATTAGAATTATGTAAATTATTAATTTATATTCTTTATGCATTCTCTTCGTTTCCTTGGGATAATTTTAATTAGCGGTTTCTTTAACTGCGGTTCCTTTTGTGATTCAGCTTTTGTTGTTTGCTTTTCAATAATTAATCAAAAATAATACTAATTCCACACAAACTAAGTCGCGGGTAACAAGTAGTTTCAAAATGAAACTTAAATCTTATTTTTTTATTGAAAACGAAATGATTCTCTGTTCATAATTTGAAACATTTTCACCATTTTATGTGAAGAAAGGCTGAGAAATCCTGTAGGTGCAGGAAGCCACTATTTTGCCTATTCCCATTTTGTAGGAACGTTGTCCGGTATCGGATAGATGACCCCTTAACTTTAAAATGAGAATATCTAAGAAAAAATAGTACATCCCCCTTAATTTTTGATAGACATTTCAGAAACACCCTTTATAGCACTGAGTAATAACATAAGTGAATCATATGATCCACTTCTGGTAATAACAATATTCCTAATAGAAAAATTCCCCAATAGGCAGAAACCGCAAAAACAGCGGGATTTAAAATCAGATTTAAGATAAATTCGGTCGAATGGGACTTCAGTCCAATGAGATTCTATCCAATGGGAGAACACCAATTTGCTGCCCTAAGACTAAAAATTATATTCATTCTATTTCAGAAATTTAATGTTTCAAGAGTTGGGACTAGCCGTGCCAAAGGAGAGACGTGAAGCGTGGATTAACAGAAAAATTATTTTTAATGAAATGTCCCAAATTCAGGAGTTTGGACCACTGTCCGTTGAATTTCTGTCCAGAGTTTTTATGATCATTGTATGGGGACTCTCTTTGTCATCGATCGTGTTATTTTGCGAAATTATCATCAACTGTTGTTGCTTGTCTTAAGCCCAAGAAAACAACCCCGCTTTTTTCGAACGTCGCTGAAAATTCTGATTAATATTCATACCGAAAAAGAAGAAAAAAGATCCAGGTTCAACACCATGTCACAATTAATTCAACATTCCACCTTTTTTTCCTGAACCGGAATATAATTTTGCACTCTAAATTTGTCCGTATGTATTATGCAAAATATTTCAAGAACCTGGGTTTCTTTCTTTTCTCTCTAGAAACTTCAATTTTAATATTTTTCTACCTTAGCATTCAAACATATATTGTACATGCAATAATGTTTCACTAACTCTAATTGTAGTACGGACATATTTAGATTGAAATAGGCGGTCGCCCTATTTTTTCCGTCTTGACCCAAGTACTTTAAGTTTCATTGTGCTTTCACGAAACTTCAATTTGTAGTAAACATTATCTTCTACTGAAACATGCACAACCCTATATCGACATGATACCAAACTACAATTAAACTGTACCGACATAATTAATTTTTTTTGCCAAAGATGCAAGTGGTACGAAACTTTACGCTATTTTCCTTTTGTTCATACCTTCATTCAATTGTTTTCGAAAAATATCTCAGTGAGCTTCAGAAATATTTCTGATATTTTTATCTGAAAGTGCTCTCTCGTAAATTAAAGGGTATGGGAATTTACAATTTCATATCATATTTTAGCACGAAAGTGGTATTAAATTACACTTTCAAGTCTCTACTTTCAAAATATCAAGTTTTAAATATAATTGAACCAAAGTTTCTATTTTTAAAATCCATTGGAAAATCACGAAAACTCAGTTTCGATATATAAATCATTTTGTCTTGTCGAGCTTGTTCGTCTGTTTTATGACATCACTATATGACGTTCAGGAAATAAAGCGCGGGAATCCTATACGCGCGAGGTATACGCGTCTCGAACTTTGTCCATGCTTCTCCCCTGTCTAAACTCTGGGTCTGATAGTGGCACCATCTCGCGTGTGTGACGTCAAAAACAGGAAAACGTTTAAGCCTTTCTTAAAAAGTGGATTTTAAATAATTTCATATGAAGCATTTTCAAATGCATATTGCCAAATAACTAGAAATCGGAGAATTAAAAGCTTGATATTTTTGAATTCACAGTAACTAATTCTATCTTTTGCTATATAAATCAGAGGTTTTTCAAACGAAGCTTCTCATACCCTTTAATTAAATACTAAACAACTCCTAAATTATATAATCCTATTTCATTGGCAATTTCTAGATGTTGTATTTGCATATCGTACGATTAGCAAAGATTTAGCCGCTATATTGATGACGTTATTGCAAAACTTCACAATTACTTTGAAGTCTCATAAGGCAGTATTTCTGAATTTCCAAGATCGACAATTGGTGAAGGGAAATTAATATAATTTCAAATTATACACCTTTTCGTTCCCAACTCGTCTATATTCTGACGACAACTGACACCGGGAATCTATATAAATTAGCAATTTTAAGACCATTGTATTTGAACTCTCTTAATTAAGGGTCATATATAAACAGTGTTTATATAATAAATTTCATTCATAATTATAACTTTAAAATATTGATCAAATAATCTATTTGAATGCATTTTTTAAACAATTTTAACAATCTATTAAAATAGGATTATAAACACCCAAGTTCAGTAACTTTAATGAATATTTGTAAATAAAAAGAACACTATAGGTTAGTGTTGCAACACATTTTTTGAAACGCTTTTAATAATTCAAAAGTATGAAATATATTCATGTTACAATAGACCCAACCAACAATTCTTTTGAATTTTTATATCTTGTTCGCGGGTTTTGAGGCAAGAAAGGGATAACCTGATTGGCTTGATTCTGCCATGCGCAGAGCCTGTTTTACCCCAAGAGTCACCAATCAGAAAATAAGAGATTTATTTTCGTTGCTCAACGACAGATGGTACTACAGTCAGTTTCGTTAGTCACGTGATCCTATCCCTTAGATGGAGAGGAGACTAGGCCAACATGTTTATTTGTTGGTTGGGTCTATTTTTGGTGTTTACGAAACCAATATTATCCTTCATGAAGGATTAACTTTAGCATTTCTCCTGTATATCACAAATATCTAATTATAGAAATTGAACTTTGTGCAGCTATTGCTGATGAATGTAAAATAACCTGCACATTCTTCAGAGGTTCAAATATTGCACACTTCTGTTCTTGTTCAGAAAAGAATACTAATATACGAGATAGTTTCGAGTTGCATAACCTTATTAAAGAATTGTCTTGATGACAATAGTTGACACTTATTAGCGAGTTGTCTGAACGATAAGAGTTGACACTTATTAGTGAGCTTGTCTTGACGATTAGAGAATTGATCATTGGAGTTTCTAATCAAATTATAGTCCGAAAAATTTGCTTTCCAAAGACAGAAATATTCCCACATGTAAAATTTTTCCAATAATAACATTTCAAATAAGAAGTCGATATAGACCAATCCATTAATTATATAAAAAAGGACTTGGTTTGCCCAAGCCTAAAAAACAAAACGATAAGAGTTTTTTCCAGTTGACTGAAGCGCGGATATTTTATTTTTCTATATAATTTTAAAGACAATCCGTATTTTACTACTCTTTAGAATTTAATTCAATCTCCTGATTTTACTGCTAATGGATTTATTTCCTATAAATTAATTGAAATAAAAAATTACTTATCTCAGATTTTTCATGATAAAATTTTACGAAAATGGAATTGTTGAAAAATCTGAGATAAGTAATTTTTTATTTCAATTAATTTATAGGAAATAAATCCATTAGCAGTAAAATCAGGAGATTGAATTAAATTCTAAAGAGTAGTAAAATAGGGATTGTCTTTAAAATTATATAGAAAAATAAAATATCCGCGCTTCAGTCAACTGGAAAAAACTCTTATCGTTTTGATTTTTAGGCTTGGGCAAACCAAGTCCTTTTTTATATAATATCTGTTCCTTCAGTCTGCATTTGTATTAATCTATTATAAAACAATTTTTTGCCTGAAATGCGAAATTTTTCACTTCTAGAACGAGGTTAAAAATGGTTCTACACTTCTACTAATTCTTATAAGATACGGCTCACAATTCGTTTTAGAACCCGAGCTTAATAGTCAACTTCAAAACCAACATCCTGCCACGATTTTTAAACTATCAAATCTGTATCTTTTACAGTTCACTCTACGATTACAATTATCCATGACATTGCGTTCACTGCCCTTGTACGTTTACAGTGAGTGGCACCGTGGCCAGTTATTTTAATTAAAATACCTAGGCCACAGGTCCAGTTTTAAAAAAATCCTTACTTCCAACACTGATCCATCTATCCTTATGCCTTACTGAAGGCTACAGTGAAATATCCATGAAGCGTAAGCTTCTATTATAAATCCATGGCCTAAGTAAGGCAACTTAAGCCTTGGTCGAAACTAACATCTAAAATATAAATTAAAAAGGTATCTTAAGTATAGAATTTCAACCGAGACACATAATTAAACGAAAAATAGACCCGCCAGAGATATTTTTAATAAATATAGTGTTATATTTATTGACAAATATCAAGTTAAAGGGCGTGCGCAGTTTCAAGACGGTGAAATGGCAAATTAGCGTCGTCTACTGTAGAGTAATGAACAGGAGGCTTGGATACATTAGCGTCGTCTGCTGTAGAATAATCTTTTGAGGTACTTACATTTTTAATTAAATTAACATACTTAGACTTAATTAATTTTGATGAAACTTGAAAAAGGCACACCTTGAATAGTTACTTGTTAATTTGAAAGTATTCCGAAACGTAACTTCGCTTTAGTTTTTAAATGATTCGATGTACAGGAGCACCAAAAACCCCATGTTATTCCTATGGGAAAATCGGCGAAAATCTGTGAATTTTCATTTAACATTACGGGAGGGTGTGGGATCTTATCTAGAAGGGCCTACCGGCCCTCTAGAATATTTGTAAATAAAAAGAACACTATAGGTTAGTGTTACAACACATTTTTGGAAACGTTTTTAATAATTCAAAAATATGAAATATATTAATGTTACAATTTTTGGTATTTACGAAACCAATATAATCGTTCATGAAGGATTAACTTCACCATTTCTCCTGTATATCACCATCACAAATATCTAATTATAGAATTATAGTATATTGAACTTTGTGCAGCTATTGCTGATGAATGTAAAATAACCTCGACATTTTTCAGAGGTTCAAATATTGCACACTTCTGTTCTTGTTCAGAAAAGAATACTAATATACGAGATTGTTTCGAGTTGCATAACCTCATTAGTGAATTGTCTTGATGAAAATAGTTGACACTTATTAGCGAGTTGTCTGAACGATAAGAGTTGACACTTATTAGCGAGTTGCCTGAACGATAAAAGAGTTGACACTTATTAGTGAGCTTGTCTTGTAGATAAGAGAATTGATCATTGGAGTTTCAAATCAAATTATAGTGCGAACAAATTTGGTTTCTTAATACCAAAGACTGAAATATTCCCACTTATAAAATTTCCCAATAGTAATATTTTGAATAAGAAGTCGATATAGACCATTCCATTAATTACTTGCAGAATAACACACATGCCGTCATCTTAGGTTATTTCCCTGGCGTCATGAGGCAACGCCAGACGGAGCCCGAGTTCACTACACGCGGAGGGAGGCTAGCCAACTCGCGCTACCTCTAGCGGTGCTTCTTGACGCGAGGGGAATAACCTACTTAAGAAGACGGGCACCACCCCTGTGCGGTTTGCTTCTCTTCTGGAATTGATGGAATGGTCTATAACGTATCACCCAAATAGAATCACAAAATTTCTGTAACTGTTACCAACGAAATCACGATTTTTGAAGAAAATAAAGATTTTCACGATTGTCTTTGATGTCTTATTCGTGTAAGCAATAGCAATAATTGTTTAAGAAGATGCCATATTAATTCTCAACTTTAATAGTTTAATTTGCTATTTGGCTTTGTTTGTTTGCTCAAGTTATCTAAAGTAAAAGTGAAATACTATGCAATTTAAATTTTTATTTCATTTTCAGATTCGAAGAACGATAGAAGGCCTAAAACCAGAAAACAATTAAAGAAATATATTTTCTATAAGTTTTGAAAAAGAAAATTCTATGAAGAGAGGACGCTACCAGAGGGCCAACCGTTGGTGTGTTATCAAGAATACTCACTTTCGCCAAGTGAAGAATTTGGTTAGCTCAGTACTTCTAGTTACATCTCACTTCTGGTTTTACCATTATTTCAAAAATTTACCTTATACGACGTTAGATTTACCAAAAAGAAATTTTATCCCCTCAAAAGAAAATTTTCAAAATTTCTTACACACAATGCTATTGCTAAGCCAAGTTGGAGAGATCTAACATATTACGTCATTATGACGTAGAAGGGGAAATAAAAATATTTCGGGCATTTCGAAAATCACAATCGATTCTCGGGTTTTTTAGATTATTTCGAAAATATTTTAATGAAAATTGTCCTAAAGAGAAAAATACTCCCTACCTCACTAAATCGGAATAAAAAAATGCATCATAAATGGAACTTTCTCTATAAGAAAACAAAAAGTACATTTAGTTACGGTGGATTATTCCATGCCCAGAGAAGTTAATTTAAAGTTTGCGAAAATTCGGGTAATTGAAATGGTTCTGGTTCTTGGACTCGATTTTATGTGCTTAACCAAAAGTATATTACAGTTAAGATGCAGTTTAAGTTAAACCGGACACGAAACCTAAAACTTCAATCAACTTATAACTACACTTATTATTAGGGAAACAATCATAGAACTCACGCTTAAAACGCAAGTCAAGCCTTAAATTTAAAATTTTATTAGCAACGACTTGAAGTTTCCTCGGAGAAGTACATTAAACATTTCCAAAACTGGTACGCATTCGTACTGTTCCGACTCTTGGATTCAAATTGATTTCTTTATTTTATATTGCAGAAAGATTACAAAAAGGATTTGAGTGCATTAAATTTCCCCTAACTGCGACATAAAAATTATAGAGGAAATGGATTTATAGAACTCAGGCTTGAAAGTAGTAGCAGCTCTATTTTTCATAGCGTGCGCTCAGTAAAGATAGAAAGCACAGTTTATTCGTGATTGCGCTTACTGGACGTACTGTCGTAGAACCATTCCTGTTGACCACCGCAAAGTGTAATTTAAAGGTTAGTAATTTTCAGTAATTATTACATGTCATTATTTTGTCCTCATTAATTCTGAGGAAAAATATAAGTCACATTAGCTTGAAAAATTACAGAGGCCAGCGGTCCTATAAAATCCTACATTTTTGAACCTGTCCTATATTATCCTATAATATCATGAAAGGTCCTACAATATCCTATATTTTTGACGTATTCGAAGTTTTCCTGTAGTTTAGCATCAAATTTATCAAAATTTTGCTCTTTTATCGAGATCACATTTGACTAGACACCGGATTTTTCCTCAGTGTGGTTTTGTAATAACCAACAGAGTAATGCGCTGATACCCAGTTATTTAGTTAGTTTTTTAGTTATTTAGTGTAATACACGGAAAAGTCAGAGCACGTGCTTCCCTGGATATTACATTCCTAAAGGGGACTGGTAAAAGGGACCACTTTGATAATTCAAAAATCGTGGCACGAGGACCGTTTAGAAGTTCAGTATAAAGCTCGGGTTCTTAAAGGAGTTATGGAACGTATCTTAAAGGGAGACTGTCAGCTGAAAATCTTAGTGCCATGTTTTATTTTTTCCTGGTTCGTTTCAATTAAATATGAAGTCTCAAATTTTTTTCGGATTTTTCAAACAATATTTTCAATGAAAATTAAATTTTTTAAAATTTGTTAGGCTTAGCAATGGGTCTCGATTTTAGCGCACTTACCTACCGGCCAATAAAAACCTCTTTAGGGATAGAGACAAATCAGCCAATCAGGTGAGGGTTAGAAAATATTAAGTGGTATGTTGTCTGCTTCAGTCAGGAAAAGCTGAGTTCCCAAGCGCGGGAAATAAGTAATTTTAGAGTGGGCTCCTTACCAGTGACTCCGCGGTGCCCGTCGTCTGCTAAAGTTTGAGGAGGATGGTAATTGTGTTGCAGCTTGACACTGCTGAGGTGAAAAAGATGGGTTTTTTAATTTTTTCCATCTCGAAGATCACAAAAAATAATAATCTAAGAACACACATCTTCCCATTCCAAAGGCTAATAACTAGACACTCAAGATATACAACAAAATACGGCCCGCCACATTTTAATAATAAGATTAAGAGATTAATTTGAGTTTAAGTGAAACGTATAAAAGCATAAACCTGCTAATTACTAAAGTTCCTAATCCGCTTATCGTTAGACGATCGAAAATGCGCCTTTCTTTCGAGTGCTAAAAAGTAGAATACATATTTCGGAACCTAATGCAGACGACGCAAATGCGACTCGCCCGAGAAAACCTTTGGGGGTTGACTCTTATAAATCGCGTGCGCTGATTGGCCGGTAGGTCGCTTTATCAAAATTCAAATACATGTTTTGGATACAAAACTTCAAATATTGTTTAATACTATAAATAGCGCTTCAAAAAATCAGAAAAAATTCAAGGCGGCATATTTTAACATAAGGAATCAGAATAAAAATACTTAATTTTTGCCAATAGTGTCGCTTTAATAGTTTGTAGAAGTGAAGAATCATTTTTAAACTTGTAATAGAAATGAAGAATTTCGCCATTTTTGATAATCCCGTAAAAGTATATATTGCCCCTGACTTCCACCAGTGCAGAACCAGGTTTTGTATACATATACTTGTATAGAATGCCTTCCCTCACTGGGAGCAATTCTTCACGGTGTGGTTGTTTTACAAATTAAATAGACAATGGGAACACCTTCAATAGACCAGTAAATTCTTAAATTAGTTACTGCAAGGGTTTATTTCTGATTATGTTGATTTTCTACAGTTTACTGAAAGAGAAAAAATGTATGGTAAACTAGAAATTGCACCTTGGGTGTCGTGGTCACTGTATCCTGCTAGTATTGAATTAGGCAGGCATTGCTTAAGTTTATGTGGCACTCTTCCTAACTTTATAGCATAAGTGAGACACTGTATAGTCTTAGATCGTTGTTGGGTGCTGGATTTTAATCAATATAAGCTCAGATCGAAAGCTATTGAAATTGTCTGAACAAGATGGGCAGGCTGATATATCTAATTCCAAATACGTTTTCAATTCCCTCTTTTTGGGGCCAATGTTTGAGGCCCGTACCTAAGTAACTAAATGTCTTAGACGCCATTTTTTCAGACCGTTTTCACTCAGTCTGACCCAAAGGACACACCCTTTAATTTATGACATACTTAACAGAAAAACCCTATATACTGCATAAATTTCTTGCCTAATTTTAATAAAATAACTAAATTCTTTACAGGAAGATGCAATTAAGGGTTTTATTGCGAGAAGTAAGTAAAATTTTAAATTCAAATTTACAAGTAAAATTAAAGGGAGATTTATGTCCAAGGAAAGGATTATATTTATATCGATTCAATGTAGCTAAAATAAATTACTTTTAAAGTAAACATTTTAAAACCTGTAAATTACCCATTTTGTAGAGATCTTGACTTGGAAAAGCTTTTGCGCCGTAGCATACAATATATATTATTTGTAAACTGAAATTAATTTTTAAAATGGAACCCTGAAAAGTCAATCCTTTTAATTTAGGCGATATACATAGTTTACAGGCATGGAGGATTCCTACCATTAACACAAGGAGACCAAGCGACTATTTTACCCTCTAAGTTGCCTGGTCTCCTTGTGCAAATGGCATGAATCCTCCTTGCGTGTGCAATAACTAAACTAGGGCTTGTTTTCGGACATCATTGAAAGGAGAAATAAAATTAAGATTTGGTCCTGGCATTTCGAACAAGCATTACAATACAGTTAGTTACTATTAAAATATGCATGTGTGTTAGTCAAAACCATATCACTTCATACTAGACCTTACTGAAAAGGTTCGAGGGAGCCGGGATATCTGGTAATAGAAATGCTACCATAACGCGCGTATTAAGTTGATAAACGTGAGTTTTTTAGCCTAGAAAGTAAACAATTGCAATAGCTGGTCTCTGCTGGTGTAGAAACTCCTTTTAACTCCATGGATAGGGGGTTAGTTTTTCGCCCTTTAATAAGCTCCTCTCTTTTAAATCTTTCTTCACTTGAGCGGGGCTGCGGGGCGTTCTCTACCCAGTAGGGCAAATTTTGGCGTTCGAGTCGCACCTAAACCAAAGCTCTGAGGCGAATGAATCGCCCTTCTTTGCTACACCAGAGAGGCGAGCCCCAGACATTCCTTTTGGTTACTTCCTAGGCTAATAGCCCTTTTCGCAAATTCGCATGTCGGAGGGTAAAAGTGGGGGAAAATGCGAGCCGCATGCGTGTTAGTAACAACGTGGATAAAATAGCAGACTACGGTCTTAGCCTCCGCGTATTTCCTCATTATTTTAGAGGCATCAACTTTGCTATTAAATCTGATTATTTTCGATACATTTTCTTGATTTTTTTCTTAGAAATTTGGAAAAAAAAGTGTAATAAAATTCATTTAAGCCAGTGGCTTTTAGTTAGTTCAATTTTGTAGGATTGTTCAACTATTTTTTTTGATATGATTCTTAAGCCTTTGCACTATGCCTGGATCATGTGTTGTGGTAGTGGGTGGGATGGAAGAATCAGTCGTATAAAGTAAAGTGGGATGGTAAAACAGCAATTGGAAATTAAATTTCACATAATTGTTGTGAAAGGAGAACGAGTTATAAATCGAAAATGTTGGAACTCCAAAGACGGGGATATGTGACATGAATTCCGTTAGTGGGTATCGGACCCTGGTCGGGAATCGACGGCCCTCGCGGGGAAAGCACTATTTTTTTGAGGGGTTGCTCTCGTGGTTTTGCCCGGCCCTGAAGCCGACACTAAGCCTTGGTTATTAAGGGAAATATTTTCGATATTATCATTTTTTAGAGCTTCAATGTGCATGTCTTTTCGCCAATAGGATTTAAATACAATTCCCATATTATTACAAACATCTTTAAGTTCCAATATTTTTAGTTCATCATAATTTAGATTCAAATTTACTCCGTTATCTACAATCCCAGCCATTTCTCCGTAGGCCGATGGCGCCGTCTGCTATTTTATCCACGACGCACGACAAGCGCATGCGCGCATAAATTTGCGAAAAGGTCTATTTAATGGACTTCAGTCTTCAGGCATAAGTTATTTTTATGATACCAGGTTCGGTCGATTTTTCAGTTTAAAACGACTATTAAATTAGCACAACTGCACAAGCTATTTTAGCGCGAGCGCTGGCTCAATAATTGTATGACTCGCGTTTTTTTTTTTCGGAAAGGTGCGTGAAATTTCAGCTTGGATAAAAATTGAAAATATGACGAACAGAAACGTTGATTTGATCATACTTTTTTTCCATTAGGAAGATGAACCCCATTTTTCACCGGGTATTCTTAACGGAATTGTTTCCCAGTACAACATAAGTGATTATATACAATGGATGTACGTTCTAAGGAACATTAGAAACGTGACGTAAGTTAGATATTTCCACGAAACTACTAAACAATTCTTCATATGACAGCACCAAGTTGGATGTTACATAGAGGGGTTGTCTGTAAGTACAGTGGGTACTATTGGCGATTTTAAGAGTCAAAAATGTAATTTAAATGACATTTTACCCAAACAAGGGACACCTCCTCGAACAAGTTGTGATCATTCGAGGTTTTTACGGATGACCACCTTAACATTAAGTGAGAAACTGAACAGACAATGCATTAATTTAATTAAGGGGTCATCTGTGAAACACTGTAATCATAATTTGTAAACGATGTCGCCTGTGGTAAAATATCGTAGAACAACTTCGACTCATAATCGCCAACATAACCCATTGCACCCTTTCACCATGGACAAAGCAATACAGTATTGCTTAGTCCATGCTTTCACATACAAAAACGAGTTTGCGATGTAAGTTATAAAATAAATTTAACTAAAACTTATAATTGTAATTTTAATACAGGGCCTATCATAACGTGAATTAATACCGTCTTGACTGGAATGACAGCTTTAGTGTGACGCATTATTTGCGTTAGGGCTAATAAATATACCAAGCGAGCTTCACAGACTTTTTTTTTAAATTTTTACGTTTTTTGCGGCGCAGAATTTTACTAAAATATGCGTATATTAGGAAGCAGGAATACATAGATTTCTATGTATTCCTGTAGGAAGTTATATCGCAGTATGAAAATCATTCTAAAACAAGTTAGGAAACCAAAATATAAGCACGCCGAGTCGAGACTAGAACACTCAACCACCCACCCGACTATGCCTTCTTTAATATTGGGAGTGAAAACAGGATTGTTCGCATTTCTAAAACCATTTTCCCTATTGGTTATGTGTGATCACGGTCGTTTCAACGAAAGTTTATAGAAATATTAAATTTTATGGCCGAAAGGAAGTTTTACTCGAAAACGTAACCATTGTCGACTTTCATTGAGATGATTCATATTTATTGTTGTTATTTTGCTTATACCAACTTACCAAGAAGGAATTTATATGTATAAGAAGGCCTAAAATAGCGTCGTGATATTCGACAATCCCACCTTCACGGGTGGGGGGAATGGAAACGGAGGCGGGACTTAATATTTTATCTTTCTCTAATAGCGTTTTCCTTTGGGTCCTCGCGGAGCGCTCCCATGGAGGAATAAAACTAGGAGATCCTATTCTTCAAAAACAGTCTTTAACGAAGCTGGAAACTACTACTACCATTTTTATTGCTCCTTGGGAGCGCTCCGCGAGGACCCAAAGGAAAACGCTATATGTTTTCCACCGTCTATCTCTTTTACCTTTTCGTTAAGCCTTGGTTTGGTTTTTGGAACTCACGAAATCATAAGAATTGTACACTTGATTCGATTTAGAAATAATTATAGAAAGAACGATTTTCACGTAGAGACACATATTCAAAATCTATCAAGATAGGTTCAAAACCTTTAACTAACTTGTTCATGGCAGTTAAAAACAACCGTCGCAACGTTACAGCACCGCTGGAAACCTCCATTTTCTGTTTTCTTCGATGTTTTTTCTCTAGTCGGAATACGTCATTTGCGTCTGTATGACCTATCCCCACGGCATCCAATAGGAAAGCGCAGAGCAATGACGGGCGTGAAAGGGGTGGGGCTTACTTGTCCGCTGACACCGGCGTAAGAGTAGAAGCGTAAAATCTTGCGACTTAGGTCTTCTTATATAAATATCTTCTTGCTTATACCATGAATTTATTCATTAACATGAATATACATGTGTATCATTAGCCTTTCTATCATGTTATTCAGGGATGGGAGGGACCTTTCTATTACAAACGCGTTTAACGTCATCGCGGTAGCCAATCAAAATCGAGACACCTGGAAGTTCGAATAGCAGACGACCAGTTTAACAAAATTGTATGAGGGATACAATTTTCGGTCAGGTTTACCAAACTGCGTCAACTGACAACTGAATATTAAAAATGATCGCCGATCGTGAATAAATATCTCAACACGATGTCCAAAGGTGATATTGATATTTTAAAGGAAATTATATTAAGTGCGTGCAATGTTTATCCTAATCTAAAACTGAAAACTGGTGGTAAAGTGCTAAGCCTTGGCTATAAAGAAAATGAAACGGTTGAAAATTAACTACCAACATCTGAAATGGTGAGAATTGATCTTGCTGGGTTTTTCCCTGCTGTTGGAGGTAAAATTAACGCGGTAGTTGATCAATTTACAAGCATAATTAGCCTTTCGAATGACAAGAGCTTTAGCTTTAAAAACAAACCGCCGGCAATTCTCTGACGTCACTCAAACTAAGCCCCTCCCATCCCTGAATATGTAGTTTAACTAGTCAATGCAGATGTATATTCATGTTAATGAATAAATTCATGCTTATACTAATAATTTGATTCCATTATGTATTTTTTGCAGCATAGAACTGTTGAAGTATAACGAAGTGAAAACAATTATCCGTGAAGTTCACGGAGTAAATAATGCTTTCAGTGCAACCATTGTAGCTGCAGCTCTATTATTTAATGTAAGAATTTCCGATTCCTAAAAAATAGAAGCGACAAAGGGAATTTTTAGGGTACCGCGATGATACTTTTAGCGGAGCCTCCGGAGGCTCCGCTTTTAGATACAGAAGGAGTTTGTATCAATGTTTGACAATGAACGAAATTGTTCACTATTTCGTTCATGGTTTGACATTTCCAATAGCTGCGAGTTTTAGACGCGCTGCAATTTCGATTGGTACCACCTACCGGTACCGATGAAAGCTTATCATCTAATAAATTTTTACATTTTTAACAAATAGCTCTGCGATGTTCCCGTCATAATGACCAGCGCAAGTCAGCGCTTTATTGGACTTTTTTACCTATCATCTCCTGTTCAATATGTAGATTATAGTATAGTGACGACCGTGAAGGCCGTCAACAACGTCGATGGTGCTCGTTTATGGATACAAGGCTTCGATACAGCTATTTGGCTCATTGCAATCGTGTCTATCCTGGCAGTGGCTTTTGTCTCATTTCTCGAAGTGATCGTCAAAAAGAGGATTCCTTATCCGATGAGAATCTTCTACGAAAATCTATGGGAGTTCACCACTTATTTTTTCGAAAACTGTTAGTTCGCAGCCTTCTGTATATCATAAAAGATTTTAAATAACCTCACTAGATGTAGTTCATCTATGTAGAGTTTTGAAGGACGGTCCAGAGGCGATCCCTTTGGGGGGGGTACAGGGGGAAGCTTCCCCCTAAAATTTTGTTGAGTTGGCAAATTGACGCTCACTTGGCAAAATGAAGATTTGGGTTTGTTGGGCTGTTGTAGTTGTAATTTGAAAAGAAACTGTTTAAATAAGATTTCTAAATTTTCGTTCGTTAAATTATCTGTGGTTTTTCCTTTTGGGAAAATGTCTATTGCGCTATACTGCGGATTCTGCCCCATTTCACCCAAAAACAGTTTCCCCAATTCCCATTTCTCCCAAACTCATTTGTCCCAAAATATTTTTCCCCCAAAACAGAAACATTGGCTATTAATTTCCCTTACAATATCCTCTCGATCCTTCCACTGCTTTAATAGACTCGGAGCGTATTTATGACTTTTTTTAAAAGATACACTTAAATATTGTACTATTCTTCAGGCTGTATCAGTTTACATTTCTCTTACCAGGATAGAAAAATAATTCGAGAAAGGTTTTTATTTCGGAAGTAGATAATTGTAAACAGTTATTTTTTGGAAAAGGCATATTATAATTCGAGAAAGGTTATTTTATTTCTGAAGTAGATAAATGTAAACAGTAATTTTTGGAAAAGGCGTAATATTGTTACACCATTTCCAAAATATTACTAACCTAAGTCTAACCAAACGAAACAAAACCTAACCTAACCTGACCTAAAACTATTTAGTTGAAATAATCAACTTTTACCTAACCAAATTATCCATATCTGACCTAGTTCTTTTTGAGTTCATATAACCATGCAACTAGTGGATGTCTCGGTTTGTACGTGCAAAGGTACGGCTGTTAAGTCCTGGATTGTTCACTATTTCGTTCATGATTCGACCCTCCCACAGACTTTAATCCACCATAAACACTTACCTAGTAGAGTTTTTGGTGTTGGGAAAGAGTAATAGAACCATAATTTACTATTAATAAAATAATAAAATAATGGTAAATGTTCCGTTAAAGCACTAAAAAAATGCGAGACGCATTAAGCCTTTAACAAAAATTAAAACTAACAAACAGACGACGCCCGATGACGATGAGCGCGGAACTATGTGCGCGGCTAAGAATCTCCCGGAACGAGTGAAAACGGGGGGAAACCACGGCCGATAATATGTAAGCTCGTTACAATGGGAAAACGGGCAGTCGAAGACTCCTTCACCCCTATATCCTCCTAGATATTAGTCTGTACAATAACAGGGTTCGTACACGATCTGGAAAAGTAAGGGAAATTGAAAATGAACCTAAAAGGTCAGGGAAAAATATTTTGGAGTTGTTGTGTTTGTTTGTTACAAGTGTTGTTAATAATCAGAGATTTTCAATTGATAAACTGTTTAATAGGAACTGAGATAATACATGTTTGTTACTCCGAGTCTAGGCGCGAACTGCCTTGTCATGGTCGACTCCCTGGATCCAAGTATGGAGGGGTAGCCTCGTTATTTTCCAAGAATAGATATGAGATCAGAATGACTAAGTGTTTTCATTTTGTACTTTTAGTTGGCGGGAAATTTAAACGGTGTAGTTAAGCTCGGGCACATTATTAATTAAATATAACATAAGAACATTAATTAAACATAACATAAGAACATTATTAATTAAACATAACATAATACCTTCCCCAAAAAAAAAGAAATAGCAACGTGGGGAAAACAAAAACATAAAACATGTCCATTAAGTGATTGTCTTTAGAGCTGTGTAATCACTCCCAACGATTAGGGGGATGACGTGTACGTTCCGATCGTCGTGGTGCTGCCGATGCCGAATTGGTAGCGATAGGAGCCGGATATGGTGGTTGCCCCTGTGGCGGTGGTTGTATCTGAGGAACAGCTACTGTAGCAGGAATGGGCAACGTCCAGTGGTAAACTGGCGGTTGGAAGGTGATCCCGTGCGGTTGTGGCGTGTCCACAGAACGGTGGCGCATTTGATTCACGTGGCGCCTGATATTGCCGTGAAAGGTTATGACGGATGTCTTGATAGCGAACATCATTCGACCAATGGGCTCGATAATTGTACCCTCGTACCAAAGCGGACTTCGTCCAAAATTTTTAGCATACACATGGTCGCCGGGGTTGAAGGCGTGCTTTATTTCGTTTGTCGGAGTCGATGTAGGATGGGTGTGACGTAAAGGATGGAATAAATCTAGTAGTGTCCGAATAGAACGACCTAACATCATTTCTGCTGGCGATTTGCCGTTTTGGGTAGGAGTTCTACGGTAATTCAGTAATATTTTCGCGAAACGGGTTTCCAAAGGGCCCGGGCGAAAAGAATCCAACCCGTTGTTGAGTGCTCCGACAGCTTCTGAGGTAGTACCTGACATTTTCTTCAGATGTCCTTTCATTGATTGAACTGTTCGTTCGGCCTGCCCATTACTTGCAGGGTGGTAAGGTGCAGTACATATATGTGTGATACCGTTGGAGTTAATGTAGTCTTGAAATTGCGAACTGGTAAAGCAAGGACCGTTGTCCGTCACTAAAATTTTCATGATGCCATAACGAGCGATATTGTCCCTCAGAATTTTGATAACGGTATCTGATGAGGTTGATGTTGTGATAGCAAGTTCAATCCATTTCGTGTAAGAATCGATCATAATGAAGATGTACTTTCCTTCGATGGGGCCAGCAAAGTCGGCATGGACGCGATGCCACGGTTACTTGATCATTGGCCAAGGGCTGTAATGTTTAGGAGGCATTGGAGCCTGTTCTTGGCAATTCTTACATAACTTGACCCTTGTTTCTATTTGTGAGTCTAAGTTAGGCCACCATACTGTTGCTCTTGCCGCTGCCTTCATTTTAACTATTCCCTGATGGGAACTATGCAGCTCATCCAATAATTGTGTTCTGTAGATCTCGGGGATAATGACCCGATTACTTCTCAAAAGGATGCCATTCACGTTTGATAGCTCGTGTTGATGTCTTCGATAAGCGTCTAATACGGGAGTGACGTCTTTCGGCCAACCATGCTCCATATAACGCTTGACTTGTATCAACGTAACGTCTGTCGCAGTGGCGCGTTCCATGTCACGGATGTGGATTGGTTTATCGTCAATCGTGTTGAGTACAAAAACGTATTCGGATGGAAGCGGCGTCTTCGTGTCTTCCGAAATAGGCAAGGGCAACCGGCTGAGTGCGTCAGCATTTGCGTTGTCCGATCCCTTTTTGTATTTTATAGTGTATGCATACGCTGCCAAGGTCAGTGCCCAACGCTGCAACCTTGCAGCGGCCATTTGCGGAATGGCCTTACGTTCGTTAAAGATTGACACTAGTGGTTCGTGGTTCGTGGTCCGTGAGTAAGACGAATTTGCGACCCAGGAGGTAGTCGCGAAATTTTGAGACGCCAAAGATCAATGCGAGAGCTTCCTTCTCGAGCTGCGAATAATTTCGTTCAGCGCTGGTTAAGCTCCGAGAAGCGAAGGCGATTGGTTGTTCCTCGTTGTCGTGATAATGCGATAGAACTGCCCCTACTCGTACTGGAGAAGCATCGCATGCTAAATACACTTGTTTTGTAATATCATAATGTGTAAGGATGTTGGAAGTCGCCAAAGTGTCCTTGGCCGCTTGAAAAGCGTGGGCCTCTATTTCTGTCCATTGCCATGCCGTTTCTTTGTGTAATAATTGATATAGTGGCGCGAGTCTGGTCGAATTATTCGGGAGGAATCTGGCGTAATAGTTTAATAACCCTAGAAAAGCTCGCAATTCTTCCACATTACGCGGGGGCGGTGCGTCGTTGATCGCAGCCATTTTCTTTGGTTGCGGATGTAGGCCATTTGCGTCCAAAAATAGCCTAAAAACTCGACGGCTGTCTGTAAGAAAACGCATTTTTCCTTGGATACCTTCAAACCGTTGTCTTCTAATTTCGTTAAAACCTTGTCGAGGATTAGTAAATTTTCTTCTTCTGTTTTGCCACCGATAAGTAAATCGTCTTGGAAGGGTGCTGTCTTTGATACTCCCTTCAGCAGGGTCTCGATAGTACGCTGAAAAATGGCTGAAGCTGATGCGATCCCATAAGGTAGACGGTTGTATTGGTAAAGACCTTTATGGGTGTTGATAACTGCTTTCTTGCGAGATTCCTCATTTAATTCCAATTGACTATACGCTTCTTTTAGGTCTATTTTCGAAAAATATTTGCATCCCACTAAGGTCGAAAAGATCTCTTCGGCTTTAGGTAAGGGATACGTGTCGATATTGATGATCGGATTTACTGTTGTTTTAAAATCTGCGCAAATGCGTATGTTGCCGTTAGGCTTCATGACGGGTACTATGGGTGAAGCAAAACAGGAATGCGGTATACTGGTTATGATGTCATTTGCTTCTAGCCGTTCTAGTTCTTGGCTGACCTTATCGCGTAAAGAGAATGGAATGGATCTAGCTTTGCAAAATGTAGGAACAGCGTCCGGCTTTACATGTATATTCGCTTGAAAACTTTGTAGATGACCAAGGCCGGGCGCGAAGATTTCTTTATGTTTGTCTAAGATTGCATCTAGCTTGGTTTTTGATGTGATAGTGTTGATCGTCGGGTGTTCTAGAGGCTTGGGCCACATGTTTAAATCTGAATTAATCCATGTTCGTCCACATAGATCTTATCCCTATCCTTGACAGATGGCTAATGGTAATACGCAGATTCGCTTCTCATAGGTGACGGATACCATGGTTTCTCCAAGGATTGTCATTATGGGATGTCCCGTGTAAGAACTTAATCGAAAGTCGAAAGGTCTTAAAGGCCCTATGTTCGGTATTTTCTTAGCAGTTTCTTCCGAAATTATGGTAACTGCCGAGCCTGTATCCAGTTGTAGGCTTATGTTAGCTCCGTTTACCTTGCAATCAATGTGTATGGCTGGAGGTAATTGTTGATGATGTTGTTACTTCCGGTCTTCCTGTTCTTCAAATCCGATGGTTCCTACCGTCGAATGGTGTTCTGTGTGAAAACCAATTGACGTATTGACTTCCGTGTTTGCTATACGTTCGCTCGATTCCTGTGCATTCGTTTCTTCTCTTGGTGTTTCTTCTTTTGCATTCTCTTCTTTCATATAATATATCGGAGTAGGGCCTATATTCTGTTATTTCATTTTGGGGTCTTGCGGTCTCTTCGTTTGATTCCCGATTTTGATTTTGTCGATTGGGCTCATAAAGATGTAGCCGTTCTTGGGCTATCGGTTGTTCTTGTTCTTCGACGCAATGTATTCTTTCGTTGCTTCTTTGCTCTGGTCTTCTAGTCCTTTCCTTTAACTTTCTAAGACATCTTTTTCCAAATGCCCTTGTATTTTACAGTAATTGCAGATGGAATTGATATGGTTGCATCTATATTCTGGATGTCCGAACCCGTTACACCTTATACAAGGTCGTTGCTGATTTGCCTGGTTCCATGCTGCTGATGATCTTTGCCCATTGTAATGCGAGTGGCTTCTATTGTCGCGATATCGTCCGTAGTTGTGTTGTTGTCCTTGATTATATCGGTTATATTCAGTAAGACTCCTTGCTTGTCGAAATTGTGAAGAATTATTTCCGCGATTCATTTGCGATGATCGCGATCTCTCTTGTTTTATCTTTATTGGAGGTTTTGATCTTGATTCCGAAGGGTTAGAATGATATACAGCGTTGATTGAGCCATTTGTATCTTGCCTTTGTCCTTTTAGTTCCTTTTGATTTCGCATCGCTGCCTCAATTGTGTCCAAGATTTCCACAGCCCTGGCGTATGTTAAATTAGGCTCAGAGAATAATCGTTGTTGCATGGAGTCGTTATTTATACCGCACACCAATCGGTCTTTTAATCTATCTTCTAAATTTTGTCCAAAGTTACAGTGTTCGCTGAGACGCTTTAATTCCGCTATGTATTCAGACACTGTTTCGTTTTGTCTTCTTTGCCGTGAATCGAATTTACTTCGTTCGACTGCCACGGCCGGTTTAGGTGTGAAATGTGCTGTTAATGTGGCTATCAGTTCATCATATGTTTTCGCAGTGGGTTTGATAGGAGTTAAGAGATTTCGTAATAGAGCATAGGTTTTAGGGTTCAAAACCGTTAACAAAATAGCTCTCTTTTTCGTGTCTGAAGTGATGTCATTTGCGTCAAAATATTGATCTAACCTTTCTGAATAAATAGTCCTTGACTCTGCTTGATCGTCGAAAATCTCACAACGGCCGAAGGTGCCTACCACTTGTGGTGGATTTGGGGGAGCCACCATATTGCTTGCGATTGATGTAAAGATATTCGGATTCCGCTTTATCTCCTTCAAAGTTCCAGTGTTGTGCTTTTGTTTTGCTTTGTAGTGTTCAGGGCTTCTCTTATCCCATCTCCGTCGCCAATTTGTTGTGTTTGTTTGTTATAAGTGTTGTTAATAATCAGAGATTTTCAATTGATAAACTGTTTAATAGGAACTGAGATAATACATGTTTGATACTCCGAGTCTAGGCGCGAACTGCCTTGTCATGGTCGACTCCCTGGATCCAAGTATGGAGGGGTAGCCTCGTTATTTTCCAAGAATAGATATGAGATCAGAATGACTAAGTGTTTTCATTTTGTACTTTTAGTTGGCGGGAAATTTAAATGGTGTAGTTAAGCTCGGGCACATTATTAATTAAATATAACATAAGAACATTAATTAAACATAACATAAGAACATTATGAATTAAACATAACAGGAGTGAAATTGATAGTCTGGATAACAGTATCAGTGACCGGAAAATGTGTTGTAAGAGATTTGACCAGAGCCAAAATTGCGGACCTCGCTTCGCTCGCTCCGGATATAACTTAGATGAAATTAAATTGAAACAAAATAGTTTGCTTATATTTATAACAATAATAACTTTTGCCAAAATTATTCGAGTGAATTTAGCAATATTCATTGTACGGGGGAGCCTTTGACCTCAATTATCTCAACCCATAGACTGTGTTTCATTACGAGACACACTTGTAGAACCAAAAGCGGATTATGCTTCACACATAAAGTACGTAAGTCCCACTTTTCCATAGCCTTGGCCATGGATTTCATGATATTCCCAAAGTAAAAACTAAGCAGATGAATCAAAATGCTTTTAACCAATCATTAGCTCCCTAACCATAGATAACCTCTTTAATGCCAGACCAATCGGCGACGGCTATTACTATTTTCTTGCATGAGACCTCGACTCGACCTCGCCGTCGACATAACCGGGAAGCCCGGAACTTCCGGAAGGCGAATTTGCTGTATAGTTCGGTAGTCGTTATAAAATATTTAACGTTTTAAAGCTCAAGTTTAGAAATTTTTTGAGACATTTACTAAGTCTTCATCTAATTATTATAAGATTTTCTTTAAACTTCAACAGAAAAATAGCTCTGTGAATAAAATTAGACACTAAAACTACACTAAGCCTTGGCTAGATATCAGCGGCTGAGGCCGAGCGGCGCATCTTGAGCCGCCGCGGCGGCCGGGCTTGCCGTAACGGCGAGAACAGAAAAATACCTCGTTAAAAAACAGATGCACCACGGCGTCTTAAATAGTCCAAGCAAAAGCTACCAAGTTTATGAGTTTGCATTAACGCCTTACTCCCAAATAATCTTTGGTATTGTGAATAGTTTTATCTAAAGAATATTTTAGACACCCTGCTTAGTTTTTACCTCTCCGAGTGACGATGACGTCACGGAGAGGTTTTACACTGGACGTGTCTGTGTGTGTGTGTGTCTGGGTGTGTGGATGTGTGTCTGTCACCGCGTTCGCAGTTTCCAAATCGGAGCAAACGTGTTCGCCATTTCCGAACTGCATTCACAGTCACGGAAATGGCTCCTCTACTTGAGTTCTCACACCACCATCTTCTGGTCTTGATCCATCCCACACGGACCACAGTCTGTACTTACTGGCTTCTAATCACCACCATCTTTTGGTCTTCGTCCATCCCACTTGGACACCAGTCTGTACATACTAGCTTCTATTCACCAGCATCTTTCTGTCTTCGTCCATCCCACATGGACACCAGTCTGTACATACTGGCTTCTAATCACCACCATCTTTTGGTCTTCGTCCATCCCACGTGGACACCAGTCTGTACATACTGGCTTCTAATCACCACCATCTTCTGGTCTTCGTCCATTCCACTTGGACACCAGTCTGTACGCCTGGCTTCTACTCCATCGTCATCGTTGGGTTTAAGACATTCGCGGCGATCAGCTAGGGTTACGAGAAACGTCTAGCCTCCCTAAGGTGGGATCTCCACCAAAGGTTTTCGCAATTGCGGTTGTTCTTGCTTTTAGCTGTAGTTCGACACCCTTATATACTACCTATTGAGTAAGGCGAAGCAACCGGCGTATGCTTCATTTCAAACGCCAATATTAGTCAAGTCTCTCAAGAATGTTTAATTGTTCTTTTTTAAAACGATGTAACGTTCAATAAGGCGAATAACTAACGAAGAAAATATTAAATATTAATTATATTATTTTAATATTAAAGATAATCTTGTTTCTCAATTCAAAATAAATACGGAAAGAGTTAAAAAGCAGTCCATGTTTTTGTCTGTGTGTGTCAGTCCGTTGTTACACTAGTGCGCTGCGTTAGAAGTTGGTTTGTTACCTCTCCGAGTGACGTATGTCACGGAGAGGTTCTAATTTCGACGTGTGTGTCTGTTTGTGTGTGTGTGTTTGTGTGTCTGTTGTTACACCCACGTGACCGCGTTCGCAGTTCCAAATCGGAGCAAACGTGTTCGCCATTTCC
>JAEQBA010003954.1:27053-44745 GCA_019434445.1 Phalangium opilio
GTCAATTCCACATTGACACAGGTTTCTATGCACCACCATTTGTTCTTCGTCAATTCCACATTTGACACCAGCTTCAATGCACCACCATCTTCAGGTCTTTGTCCATCCACAGGGACGCCAGTCAGTACATCTGGCTTCGTTTCCTTCGTCATCGTTTGGTTCCAAGATATACGCGGCGATCGGCTAGGGTTACGAGAAACGTCTAGCCTCCCAATGGCAGGGCTTCCACCATCGGTTCACGCAAATGCGTTTTTTCTATTATTTGGTTTTAAGATATACGCGGCGATCGGCTAGGGTACGAGGAAACGTCTAGCCTCCCAATGGCAGGGCTCCACCAAAGGTTCACGCGAATGCGTTTTTATCTAATATTATAATGGAAACGAAACGTATATATACCCCAAAATTTGAAAAAAGGGGCAAGAGGGTTACCCTTCACTTTAAACGTCATCAATTAGCAAAGTTTCGAAAGATAATAGGAACAACTTTATTTTAAACGATTTAACTATTTTTAAAGTTATTTACTGGCGATTAAAATAATTAAAAATAATTATATTTATTTAAATATTAAAGATAAACCCAAGTACCGAAGTCGTTAAATCATTGCCTCCTATATCTATCAAGGCCCGTGCATTGCGTTATATTTCGTACATTGTCTCTTATATCTTTTAGGCCCGTGCATTGCGTTATATTTCCTACATTGCCTCCTGTATCTATAGGCCCGTGCATTGCGATATATTTTTGAGAACAACAACCAAAATGGGAAGCTCCTCTCAGAACCTAAATAATTTGTTTTCTCTGTATATGAAATGAAAATAAGGATAATATTTTCGGCAATTCGATTTGAATGGCTCTTTCTGATGTATCATTCTCTCAGCACTGTTCATAATGGACAGGAACTTAGAGATTCGAGACACTTGGAATTACGATAGTGTTTCAAATCCTCTGTAATGAGGGCTTAACTTGGAGTGACTGGAAAGATAGATACACATCCTATTTTTTAGTTGTACCATGCGTACCACAATGTTGCCAGGCGTTTATTGAAGGATGCTTTTGTACTTGGTACAGACTGTTACGTCTACCAAGTTTCCTAGCATCCAAGAATAAATAGGATTCATAGAAGCCAGTGTTATGGGCATGTCATGGGTCAAGTCGTTAAATATATCGACGCAGTTAAATAGCTGATGGCATTATTTTATCCACTTACTCATTGCGTTTCGAGTGGAAGTTCAACTTTGGCACGGACGACAGATGGCGCTCTTAACCTTCTACCCCCAAAAATCGCAGTTGTCTGCTCGTTTTCCCCTTCCGCGTTTTTTCGTTATAAACTTATGATTTAACGAACTGTTAAGATAAAATTTCATATTTCCTTAGACAGATAAGCTTCTACTCCTTTCATCTTACTCCCAGTTAGATTTAACCTTGTTAAAACATAATCAGATGAATTTGAGTTATAATGTCTAGGAGTGATAGAGACATTTTTACCGATGTCTAGAGATGTTAAGCTTAAGCGAAATTGTTCTACGTTTGAATAAAAATACCGCTTCCAGTAGTGGGTTTATAGTACTCCTTGTTTGTGTAAGATTAGTGTAGCTGTAGAGCGTTGTTGCTGTTTAGTTTATACGCCCCCTAGGCCTATTTGTGAAAGACCTTTTTTTACGCACTTTTATCATTCTTTATTTGAAAAAAGTGTTGGCAATGTATATTTTTTAAATATGACGGAATTGCTGTTGGTATGATAGCGCCCTATTCGCGAAAAAAACCTTTTTTTAAACAGTTGATTCATTCTTTGATAGAATTTCGAAGGAAGAAGTTAAGTGTTAAATTTGCTCGATTAATTTTGTTCGGCAAATAATATAATTAAGCCTTACGTATTACTGAAGGAGATTGATTTTGCCAACCTGTGTGAGTATTTAAGGAGATTGATTTTGCCAACCTTTGTGAGTATTTAACTGATTAATAAGTAAATGGAGGAAGATAATAATTTAAGTAGAGAGGAAATCAGAAAACGAAAGGCAAGGGAAAGAATGAGGGCAAAAAGGTCAGATCCTGAATTTAGGAAACGAGAAAATGAAAGGAGAAGAGCGTTAGCCGCGGAAAAAAGGCTGTTTCTGGAACAGGTTCTAGCACGCAAAATGTTGGTCCTACCACGAGGCCAGTTGGCCATGATCGTACGAAAGATAATGCATTAAATAAATGTTCTATTGAAAGTACTGTAGGCGTAGGCATATCTATTAATAAGGAACCCAATAATGTACAAAATGTTAATGCTAATATTAGTGAAATCATCGAAAGCGATGAACAAGTACGAGCCTAGCTTATGTGTGATTGGGTTGTGGCTTCCATGTTTTGGGGACATTTGCTTTTGTGTGGCGATGTATGATTCAGCTTTGATATGGACAAATGTTACAAATCATACTGGTAGACTAAGAATACGGTTGAGGTATAGCAAGAGAGTAGAGTTTCCCAGCAATTGAGAGATATTGAAAAGGCTTGAACAATTGACTATTTTAAAATTGAATTCCTGCACTTGCAAAGAATTAAAAAAAGCGATAGATGCATATATTTAGGTTTTTTAAGGGGTAGTGATAGTGATATCTCCACTCGGAGAGGTAATATTTTGGCTTTCCCAACTTGTTTAAGTTATATTTGAGATCCCAAACACCGCTCCCGGGTGGGCTCGAAATACCATCCTATTAATTAACAGCCGAACGCGCTAACCATTGAGCCACGGAAGCTCAGAAATTGAATGGTTGTCACGTATAGTGGAAAAGTTTTGACTTTTTACGCTACATCTGAGACCTCACAACACCGCTCCCGGATGGACTCGAACCAAAAACTTTTGAATTAACAGCTGAGAGCGCTAACCATTGCGCCATGGAAGCCCAAAAATTATATGGTCGTCAGGTATTGTGGAAAAACTTTGGCTTTTTACGTTACATTTGAGATCCCAAAACACCGCTCCGGGTGGGCTTGAACCACCAATCTATTAGTTAACAGCCGAACGCGCTAACTAATGAGCCACGGAAGCTCAGAAATTAAATGGTTGTCACGTATCGTGGAAACGTTTTGACTTTTTACGCTACATCTGAGACCGCACAACAACCTCTCCCTGGTGGGCTCGAACCACCAACCTTTCGGTTAACAACCGAACGCGCTAACCATTGAGCCACGGAAGCTCGGAAATTAAATGGTTGTCAGGAATAGTGGAAAACATTTGACTATTCACGCTAAATCTGAGACCCCACAACACCTTTCCCGGGTGGGCTCGAACCACCAACCTTTCGGTTAACAGCTGAACGCGCTAACCTTGAGCCACGGAAGCTCCGAAATTATATGGTTGTCAGGTATTGTGGAAAAGTTTTGACTTTTTACGCTACATCTGAGACCTCACAAAACCGCTCCCGGGTGGACTCGAAACACCAACCTTTAGAATAACAGCTGAGAGCGCTAACCATTGCGCCACGGAAGCACAAAAATTATATGGTCGTCAGGTATTGTGGAAAAACTTTGGCTTTTTACGTTACATTTGAGATCCCAAAACACCGCTCCCGGGTGGGCTTGAACCACCAACCTATTAGTTAACAGCCGAACGCGCTAACCATTGAGCCACGGAAGCTCAGAAATTATATGGTTGTCAGGTATTGTGGAAAAGTTATGACTTTTCACGCTACATCTGAGACCCCACAACACCTCTCCCGGGTGGCTCGAACGACCAACCTTTCGGTTAACAGCTGAGAGCGCTAACCATTGCGCCACGGAAGCCCAAAAATATATGGTCGTCAGGTATTGTGGAAAAACTTTGGCTTTTTACGTTATTTTTGAGATCCAAAGAAACCGCTCCCGGGTGGGCTCGAACCACCATCCTATTAATTAACAGCCGAACGCGCTAACCATTGAGCCACGGAAGCTTGAAATTAAATGGTTGTCAAGTATGTTGAAAAACTTTGGCTTTTTACGTTACATTTGAGATCCAAAACACCGCTCCCGGGTGGGCTCGAACCACAAACTATTAGTTAACAGCCGAACGCGCTAACCATTGAGCCACGGAAGCTCAGAAATTAAATGGTTGTCACGTATAGTGGAAAAGTTTTGACTTTTTACGCTACTTCTGAGACCTCACAAACCACGCTCCCGGGTGGACTCGAACCACCAACCTTTTTAATAACAGCTGAGAGTGCTAACCATTGCGCCACGGAAGCCCAAAAATTATATGGTCGTCAGGTATTGTGGAAAAACTTGGCTTTTACGTTACATTTGAGATCCCAAAACACCGCTCTCGGGTGGGCTGAACCACCAACCTATTAGTTAACAGCCGAACGCGCTAACTAATGAGCCACGGAAGCTCAGAAATTAAATGGTTGTCACGTATGTGGAAAAGTTTTGACTTTTTACGCTACATGAGACCCACAACACCTCTCCCGGGTGGGCTCGAACCACCAACCTTTCGGTTAAACCCGAACGCGCTAACCATCGAGCCACGGAAGCTTAGAAATTATATGGTTGTCAGGTATTGTGGAAAGTTTGACTTTTTACGCTACATCTGAGACCTCACAACACTGCTCCCGGGTGGACTCGAACACCAACCTTTTGAATAACAGCTGAGAGCGCTAACCATTGCGCCACGGAAGCTCAGAAATTATATGGTTGTCAGGTATTGTGGAAAAGTTTGACTTTTCACGCTACATCTGAGACCCCACCAAAAACCGCTCCGGGTGGGCTTGAACCACCAACCTATTAGTTAACAGCGAACGCGCTAACCATTGAGCCCGGAAGCAGAGAAATTATATGGTTGTCAGGTATTGTGGAAAAGTTTTGACTTTTTACGCTACATCTGAGACCTCACAACACCGCTCCCGTGTGGGCTCGAACGACCAACCTTTCGGTTAACAGCTAAACGCGCTAACCATTGCGCAACGGAAGCCCAAAAATTAAATGTTCGTCAGGTATTTTGGAAAACTTTGGCTTTTTACGTTATATTTGAGATCCCAAAACACCGCTCCCGGGTGGGCTCGAAATACCATCCTATTAATTAACAGCCGAACGCGCTAACCATTGAGCCACGGAAGCTCAGAAATTAAATGGTTGTCACGTATAGTGGAAAAGTTTTGACTTTTTACGCTACATCTGAGACCTCACAACACCGCTCCCGGATGCACTCGAACCAAAAACCTTTTGAATTAACAGCTGAGCGCGCTAACCATTGCGCCATGGAAGCCCAAAAATTATATGGTCGTCAGGTATTGTGGAAAAACTTTGGCTTTTTACGTTACATTTGAGATCCCAAAACACCGCTCCCGGGTGGGCTTGAACCACCAACCTATTAGTTAACAGCCGAACGCGCTAACTATTGAGCCACGGAAGCTCAGAAATTAAATGGTTGTCACGTATCGTGGAAACGTTTTGACTTTTTACGCTACATCTGAGACCGCACAACACCTCTCCCTGGTGGGCTCGAACCACCAACCTTTCGGTTAACAACCGAACGCGCTAACCATTGAGCCACGGAAGCTCGGAAATTAAATGGTTGTCAGGAATATTGGAAAACATTTGACTATTCACGCTAAATCTGAGACCCCACAACACCTTTCCCGGGTGGGCTCGAACCACCAACCTTTCGGTTAACAGCTGAACGCGCTAACCATTGAGCCACGGAAGCTCAGAAATTAAATGGTTGTCAGGTATTGTGGAAAAGTTTTGACTTTTCACGCTACATCTGAGACCCCACAACACCTCTCCCGGGTGAGCTCGAACCACCAACCTTTTGATTAACAGCTGAACGCGCTAACCATTGCGCCACGGAAGCCCAAAAATTATATGGTCGTCAGGTATTGTGGAAAAACTTTGGCTTTTTACGTTACATTTGAGATCCCAAAACACCGCTCCCGGGTGGGCTCGAACCACCAACCTATTAATTAACAGCCGAACGCGCTAATCATTGAGCCACGGAAGCTCAGAAATTATATGGTTGTCAGGTATTGTGGAAAAGTTATGACTTTTCACGCTACATCTGAGACCCCACAACACCTCTCCCGGGTGGGCTCGAACGACCAACCTTTCGGTTAACAGCTAAACGCGCTAACCATTGCGCAACGGAAGCCCAAAAATTAAATGTTCGTCAGGTATTGTGGAAAAACTTTGGCTTTTTACGTTACATTTGAGATCCCAAAACACCGCTCCCGGGTGGGCTCGAACCACCAACCTATTAGTTTACAGCCGAACGCGCTAACCATTGAGCCACGGAAGCTCAGAAATTAAATGGTTGTCAGGTATTGTGGAAACGTTTTGACTTTTTACGCTACATCTGAGACCCCACAACACCTCTCCATGGTGGGGTCGAACCACCAACCTTTCGGTTAACAATCGAACGCGCTAACCATTGAGCCACGGAAGCTCGGAAATTAAATGGTTGTCAGGAATAGTGGAAAACATATGACTATTCACGCTACATCTGAGACCCCACAACACCTTTCCCGGGTGGGCTCGAACCACCAACCTTTCGGTTAACAGCTGAACGCGCTAACCATTGCGCCACGGAAGCCCAAAAATTAAATGTTCGTCAGGTATTGTGGAAAAACTTTGACTTTTTACGTCACATCTGAGACCTCACAACACCGCTCCCGGATGGGCTCGAACCACCAAACTATTGGTTAACAGCCGAACGCGCTAACCATTGAGCCACGGAAGCTCAGAAATTAAATGGTTGTCAGGTATTGTGGAAAAGTTATGACTTTTCACGCTACATCTGAGACCCCACAACACCGCTCCCGGGTGGGCTCGAACCACCAACCTATTAGTTAACAGCCGAACGCGCTAACCATTGAGCCACGGAAGCTCAGAAATTAAATGGTTGTCAGGTATTGTGGAAAAGTTTTGACTTTTTACGCTACATCTGAGACCTCACAACACCGCTCCCGGGTGGGATCGAACGACCAACCTTTCGGTTAACAGCTAAACGCGCTAACCATTGCGCAACGGAAGCCCAAAAATTAAATGTTCGTCAGGTATTGTGGAAAAACTTTGGCTTTTTACGTTATATTTGAGATCCCAAAACACCGCTCCCGGGTGGGCTCGAACCACCATCCTATTAATTAACAGCCGAACGCGCTAACCATTGAGCCACGGAAGCTCAGAAATTAAATGGTTGTCACGTATAGTGGAAAAGTTTTGACTTTTTACGCTACATCTGAGACCTCACAACACCGCTCCCGGATGCACTCGAACCAAAACCTTTGAATTAACAGCTGAGAGCGCTAACCATTGCGCCATGGAAGCCCAAAAATTATATGGTCGTCAGGTATTGTGGAAAAACTTTGGCTTTTTACGTTACATTTGAGATCCCAAAACACCGCTCCCGGGTGGGCTTGAACCACCAACCTATTAGTTAACAGCCGAACGCGCTAACTATTGAGCCACGGAAGCTCAGAAATTAAATGGTTGTCACGTATCGTGGAAACGTTTTGACTTTTTACGCTACATCTGAGACCGCACAACACCTCTCCCTGGTGGGCTCGAACCACCAACCTTTCGGTTAACAACCGAACGCGCTAACCATTGAGCCACGGAAGCTCGGAAATTAAATGGTTGTCAGGTATTGGAAAACATTGACTATTCACGCTAAATCCGAGACCCCACAACACCTTTCCCGGGTGGGCTCGAACCACCAACCTTTCGGTTAACAGCTGAACGCGCTAACCATTGAGCCACGGAAGCTCAGAAATTATATGGTTGTCAGGTATTGTGGAAAAGTTTTGACATTTTACGCTACATCTGAGACCTCACAACACCGCTCCCGGGTGGACTCGAACCACCAACCTTTTGAATAACAGCTGAGAGCGCTAACCATTGCGCCACGGAAGCCCAAAAATTATATGGTCGTCAGGTATTGTGGAAAAGTTATGACTTTTCACGCTACATCTGAGACCCCACAACACCTCTCCCGGGTGGGCTCGAACGACCAACCTTTCGGTTAACAGCTAAACGCGCTAACCATTGCGCAACGGAAGCCCAAGAATTAAAGGTCCTTCAGGTATTTTGGAAAAACTTTGGCTTTTTACGTTACATTTGAGATCCCAAAACACCGCTCCCGGGTGGGCTTGAACCACCAACCTATTAGTTAACAGCCGAACGCGCTAACTATTGAGCCACGGAAGCTCAGAAATTAAATGGTTGTCACGTATTGTGGAAACGTTTTGACTTTTTACGCTACATCTGAGACCCCACAACACCTCTCCCGGGTGGGCTCGAACCACCAACCTTTCGGTTAACAACCGAACGCGCTAACCATTGAGCCACGGAAGCTCGGAAATTAAATGGTTGTCAGGAATAGTGGAAAACATATGACTATTCACGCTACATCTGAGACCCCACAACACCTTTCCCGGGTGAACTCGAACCACCAACCTTTCGGTTAACAGCTGAACGCGCTAACCATTGCGCCACGGAAGCCCAAAAGTTATATGGTCGTCAGGTATTGTGGAAAAACTTTGACTTTTTACGTCACATCTGAGACCTCACAACACCGCTCCCGGATGGGCTCGAACCACCTACCTATTGGTTAACAGCCGAACGCGCTAACCATTGAGCCACGGAAGCTCAGAAATTAAATGGTTGTCAGGTATTGTGGAAAAGTTATGACTTTTCACGCTACATCTGAGACCCCACAAAACCTCTCCCGGGTGGGCTCGAACCACCAACCTATTTGTTAACAGCCGAACGCGCTAACCATTGAGCCACGGAAGCTCAGAAATTATATGGTTGTCAGGTATTGTGGAAAAGTTTTGACTTTTTACGCTACATCTGAGACCTCACAACACCTCTCCCGGGTGGGCTCGAACGACCAACTTTTCGGTTAACAGCTAAACGCGCTAACCATTGCGCAACGGAAGCCCAAAAATTAAATGTTCGTCAGGTATTTTGGAAAACTTTGGCTTTTTACGTTATATTTGAGATCCCAAAACACCGCTCCCGGGTGGGCTCGAAATACCATCCTATTAATTAACAGCCGAACGCGCTAACCATTGAGCCACGGAAGCTCAGAAATTAAATGTGTAATGCCAAAAATAATTATAAACCTATGGAAAAAGGGGTCGCACCCAGGAATGGTAATCGGTGATGCTGGACGTCACTGAGTTCCTCCATGGCCTACTCCTTTTTAGCGTGTTGCCTTCTGCAGGGGTTTTACTCGTGATTATTAGGGTTACTATTGTTATGGTTATATGGACACTCTCCCCATATTTGATGGTTGCCTTGACAAAGGTGTTTTTCACGTTGAGAAACGCTATCCCCTTTACATACTTTCAAAACCTATTTTCTATTTTTATCAAAGCAACTATATTGCCAATGCCTCTGAGTTTTAAAGTTAAAAATATATGGTTAAGGATTTATCTATTGTGAGTTTTACTTTAAAATGATTTACATGTTTACGACATTTTTGAAACTACTTCCAACAATGTAAAGCTACTTCCCGAGCACTTATCTTAACAATTACTATATGGTACGACATGGTACGAAAATATATAAACTAACCAGGTGATGGTGACGTACAAACTTAAGACCACGTGATATTTTCGAGGAGAGACTAAAAACATGTAGATGAAAAAGAATGCAGAGGCGCCTATTACTCGGTTATGAGCGAAGCGCGCGGGACCACTAATAGCCAAGAGACCTTAAAAATGGCAAGATTCGTGGAAGAGTTCGGTCTTCTCTCCTGTCAATCGCTCTTGGGCTTTTTGATAATCTTCAACGAGGCGAAGAGAGCACAACTCCAGAGTGTGTAAGCGAAGAGTAACAAGAAAAAAATGTATGTCGGTCCGAGGGTAAAGGTTGGCGATATAGAACCCGAGAGGACGGATGGAGGATTTCGGTGTTGAGAACTTCGTTGGGTCAAAGACGTTTTGGAGAATCTCTCGACTAAAAAGACGATCGAGTCATTGAGATGCGCGTAAACGTGTCTGTGCGTGTGAATAAAAACAACTATGAATTCGTACCACTGGTCGGTCAAACATGGGTCGCTCCCATGAACAGATAAGTACTGTATGTTTCACTTTAAATATAAATATTATTAAAATATCGAGGAAGTAGTTGACGTAAGAATAATTACTGTTTTAAATTTAAATTCTATATCAGATTTAATATGTTAAATGTATTAAAGGGTAGTGGGTAGAATTGAAATTTATTATGAATAACTTTGATGTTAATTGCATGCTTTACGAATTATAATAATTAAAAAGAGTCATTGGTAACAGTTGCAAAATTTTGTTTCCTAAGCCTATTTATTCCCTAGACTAAAAAGTATAACTCGCTAATCCCAATAGTGAAAATTACGCGAGGCAACCCGGAGTTTCCATTTGTAACTTATAACTAAGAGTATTATAGTTCAGGATAGGAATTAGTTAGTGGTTAGTTAATGGTACTTTAACTATAGCTAAGTATAAATTGGACGAACTATTGAATACGTTAGTTAAGTAAGATTAAAATCGTTACAAAAATGGGGGTCCGTCCGGGATTGATCTGTTTTGATTGGCTAATTACTTAATTAAGCATAGAAAGATCGAAGTTTATTACTCATTGACGATGGTGATGCTATCTACCTGTTATCAATAGTGAATATGAGTTTTGTTTTTGCAATGTCCTATGAATCCTTACACTCGTTTTAGCGCTGAATTAAGTTCTGCATTAAAGAGAAGTAGAGAAGAAAGGTACGAACTCCGTTTAGTTCGCCGTTTATGTCCACCAACTGTCCCTGTCGTAACAATGCCTAGATTAGTAAGAAGTTTACCAGGTTCTCGTAGTGGTTCTCCCACTAGATCAGTAACAGTAACAACGCCTGTTAATAGTACTATAGACACAGGGGGCCCTGTTAATGTTGCACCTCCACACCAAGTTCAGACTACACCTAACCCTACACCCCCCTTACAAATAACTTCAACGCAAGCTCCCAGCACAAGTGCGCAAAGTAGTGTTCAACCGGGAACTGGTAATGTGGTCATAAGTGGAAACACTTTAACAACAATTTTAGACAGATTGGATCACTTAGCTAGAACACAGCATGATATGCAGGTTTTGATTGCGCAACAACAGGCAGCAATGAGTGGTCAACAGTCCACGGTAATTAGTGTTCCCCAAACCGTTCCTACAACACTACCCTCTTTACCATCCGTACCCTCCTTTAGCAGTGCAGGACCCACTATTTCACTGCCTCACCCCACTGTAACCCCTGGTGCTAGTGCGCTACCCCAATTTCCCTCAGTATTTCAATTTTCTTCTCCCTTGGCCACTCCCACTTTTGAAGGAAATCCAGTGGACCCAGGTCCAAAAGAATTTTTGAGGCGAGCAAAACAAATGCTGTTAATGAATAATATATCGGAGGATATATTTGTCCAAAGATTTGTACCTTCAATGCTGTCTGGCCCCGCGTGGAGTTGGTATCAAACGGAATCGCCGTTTTTATCATGGGATGATTTTGAAATAAGAATGAAAAGCGCATTTGAAAGGGCTTCAAATGATGAATACTTAAAAGATAAAATAGCTGAGAGAGTACAAAAACCACAGGAAACTGTTAGTGAATATGCCACAGTGATCCAAAAATTATTTGGGCAGTTAAATACCCCTTTAGAAGCCAGAGAACAAGTTCGCCTACTCTTTCGCAATTTACGCAATGAGTTAAAAATTCATCTCGCGACAAAAACATACTTAACCGTTCGTGATTTTTTAGATGATGCGATGCAAATAGAAAAATATGCCTTAAAATCTAAACCACATAACATAGTATCATCTACCAGTAAATTAGGTAATGAAAAGAGTACTATTTTCAATCCTCGTTGTTTTCTGTGTGAAAAACCGGGTCACATGGCTCCAGATTGTCCTCATAGACAAATTCAAAATAGTAAACCTCAAGAAGGGAAATCTATGAGTAACATGAGATGTTTTAAATGTGCCCAGAAAGGACACAAAGCTAAGTTTTGTCCCCTTAAAAAGAAGAATTCAAATTCGGGAAACGGGGAAGGGAGCGGGACGGGAGGTGCCAATCCGCCCGCTCAGCATTCTTAGAACAAAAGGGATCTAACACGGAAAGTGAAAGGGCAGAAATAATTAATAATAATCAACATAATATAACTAAGCAGGATTTTTTAAAAATATATTTAGGATCTCTTCCGTGTTTGGCTCTATTAGATCCTGGTTCTACTCATACAATTCTAAATAGCAATTTAAAAAGTTTAATAGAAAAACAGGGATATCAAACAAACAATAAATGTTCAGCTTTAATGCAACCGGATGGGTCTTTAGTGTCAATAGAAGGAACAGTTTCCTTACCAATTGGGTTACCAGGGAAAAATATAACATCAGAAGTTTCATATGTACCAAACTTAATATATGAATGTATATTGGGTCATGATATAATATCTTTGACAGGAATGAGTGTCAATTATGGGAAAGGGTATTTCTGTTGGCCAGAGGATGAGACTAGCATGGTTAGTTTTAGTAAAAAGAAAACTGGTGCTAGTGTGAACTCCATTTGTCATGCCTCTATAGACAGAAGTCGATCAAACCGTCATATTGATCATGATGGAATTAAGCAGGCCCTGGAAAAGGTCTCCCTTGAGTTAAATGAAAAACAGGTTTTAACTTCCTTGGTTTCTGAATATGATTATATTTTTTCTACTGTTCCCGGTCGTACGACCAGAGTCGAACATTATATTGACACTGGAAACCATCATCCTATTGCGGTTGCTCCATATAGATTTTCCCCAGCAAAACGTGCTCAAATTGATGCGATAATAAATGATATGATTGAACAGGATATCATTGAACCATCCGAAGGTCCATGGGCTAGTCCTTCATTTCTTGTAGAAAATAAAGATCGTTCACCCAGATTAGTTATAGACTATCGAAAATTAAACGCAATAACTCGCAAAGATGTTTATCCTCTCCCAAGGATAGATGATATTCTAGATAGTATAAATGCTCCAAAATATATCACCACACTAGATATGAAAAGTGGTTATTGGCAAGTGCCTTTACACCCAAACGATCAAGATAAAGCAGCACTAATAACTCACAGAGGATTGTTTAAGCCGAAAGTTCTTATGTTCGGTTTAACCAATGCTCCCGCCACCTTCCAGAGGATGGTGAATAATTTGTTTGGTGACTTAATACACAATGGAGTCTGTGCATATTTAGATGACATTGTTATCGCATCAGCTGATTTTGCTTCCCATATGACAACGTTAGAAGAAGTCTTTTGTCGCTTAGCAAAGGCCGGACTTACAATAAAAGCATCCAAGACACAATTCTGCCAGAAAGAATGTCGAATTTTAGGACATATTGTTAATGAAATAGGTATAAGCGTCGACCCCGACAAAACTGCTACTATATCAAATTTCCCAACACCCCGTACAGTCAGACAATTACGTCGATTTATGGGAATGGCAAGCTATTACCGAAAATTTATTAAAAATTTTGCTACTATAGCTAGCCCTTTAAATTTACTTTTACACAAAGATCAGCCCTGGCAGTGGAAAGATGCCCAGAAGGAAGCCTTTACAACTCTTAAAAGTCACCTGACAAAAGCGCCAATTCTAACACCACCCGATTATAGTTTACCTTTTGTCATTCACACTGACGCGTCGAATACGGGTTTAGGAGCAATCCTTTCCCAGGATAAAAAGGGGAAAGAACATGTTATTCAGTTTGCTAGTCGTTCTCTTAGTACCGCAGAACAGAAATATTCGACAACGGAACGTGAATGCCTTGGTGTATTATGGGCTATAGAGAAATTCAGACCATACGTAGACGGTTCAAAATTTACGGTATATACCGATCACAGCGCGATTAAATGGTTGCACACTGCACCTGACCCAACAGGTAAATTTGCAAGGTGGATTTCTCGCTTGCAAGCGTTTGATTTCAGTATCCATCATATTCCTGGAAAATTAAACGTGGTCGCTGACACCCTTTCTCGCGCTTATGAACCGCCTTCAGTAGATGGATATACTGCTGCTATTAAGCCAGTTGACCCCATAGTACAATTCGATCTTGAACAATTAAGAGAAGCACAGCGACAAGATAAATACTTAGGCGCCCTAATCAAGTATTTAGAAGATAATATAATTCCCCAGGAAAAGGAATTGAAAGAATGGGTGGAAAAAGAAGCTCCTTCGTGTGATATTCGGGATTTAATTTTATATAAAGATATTGATAAATTAAGAAATGGATGGGAGAGTTATCGCATTATAGTACCAGAGTCATTAAAAGCTCGTATTTTGCATATTCATCATGATATTCCCTCAGCAGGCCACTTGGGAATTAAGAAAACTTTAAATAGGATTAAAAGCCAATATACTTGGCCAGGATTAACCCTAGATGTGATGAACTACGTAAAATCATGCACAGTTTGTCAAGCCTATAAAGTACCTTCGCAATTGCCAACAGGCTTGATGAAACCGAGTGCTATAGCAGAACCATTCGAAGTAATTTCAATAGATCTGAAAGGTCCCTTCCCACGAAGTAAAAGGGGATACAAATACATCTTAGTAATAACCGATTATTTAACAAAATGGGTAGAGCTTTTTCCCTTGCGCAGTGCTACTACTCAACCGATTATCAATCATTTGATTGACGACGTTTTCTCGCGTTTTGGGTTGCCTAGTTGTGTAGTGAGTGATAATGGGTCACAATTTATTTCAAAATTATTTAAATTGGTGTTCGAAAAATTACAAGTGAGACAGAGATATACCTCCCTGTATTCACCCCAAAGTAATGGTTTAGTTGAACGGTATAACCGTACGGTAGGAACCATGATTGCATCATTTATTCGTAATAATGAACACCGGGATTGGGACCGGTATCTATCTCAATTCGCAATGGCCATCAGAACTTCAACCCAAGAAACTACTGGAACCACACCCGCAAAACTTATGTTCGGTCATGAGATTAGAACAGCCAGTAGTTTAATAACACCCAAAAACCCAGATCACTTCTCTGATCCTGAAGTGCAAAAGTTCTATGGTTTGCGTGCTATTCCACGAGTACAAAAAGCTCTGGAAAAGGCGAAGGAAGAGATCAAGAAATCTCAAGCAAAACAAAAAGCTTACTATGATAAGCACCATAGATCTTTTGAATTTTATTTAGGTGATATGGTGTCTAAAAAGACTCATTATCAGTCTAGCGCGGCGGATGATTTTACCGCTAAATTATCTAAGAAATTTGAGGGACCATACAGAATCACTCAAAAACTTTCCCCACACACATATAGGCTAGAGCATCCTAGTAGCCATAAACTTTTAAAAGGAACTTACAGGGTGTCCCAATTAAAGCCGTATGTAGAAAGGGAGGCTTTTATATTGCAAGATGAGGATCTCTGCATGCCTGATAATAATGATGATGGAGAGGACACATCGAAGAATACTCCTTCCATCCACGACCATGGAGGTCGTATTTTGCGTCCTCGGGACCCAGTCACAAAACGGGTTGTTGTCAAGATATAATAATCTTATTATTATTAGCTCTTGGTTGCTTATCCATTTGGATGAGTGTAGGAATTCATGTAAATACATTAGTGCACATGTACATAGCATTATGACGTCGTCTTTATTTTTCTATCTATAATTATTTTATTGATTTTTATGCGGTCTCACGTGGACGTTGAGACATTGATCTGGGGAGAATTGTAATGCCAAAAATAATTATAAACCTATGGAAAAAGGGGTCGCACCCAGGAATGGTAATCGGTGATGCTGGACGTCACTGAGTTCCTCCATGGCCTACTCCTTTTTAGCGTGTTGCCTTCTGCAGGGGTTTTACTCGTGATTATTAGGGTTACTATTGTTATGGTTATAATGGACACTCTCCCCATATTTGATGGTTGCCTTGACAAAGGTGTTTTTCACGTTGAGAAACGCTATCCCCTTTACATACTTTCAAAACCTATTTTCTATTTTTATCAAAGCAACTATATTGCCAATGCCTCTGAGTTTTAAAGTTAAAAATATATGGTTAAGGATTTATCTATTGTGAGTTTTACTTTAAAATGATTTACATGTTTACGACATTTTTGAAACTACTTCCAACAATGTAAAGCTACTTCCCGAGCACTTATCTTAACAATTACTATATGGTACGACATGGTACGAAAAAATAAACTAACCAGGTGATGGTGACGTACAAACTTAAGACCACGTGATATTTTCGAGGAGAGACTAAAAACATGTAGATGAAAAAGAATGCAGAGGCGCCTATTACTCGGTTATGAGCGAAGCGCGCGGGACCACTAATAGCCAAGAGACCTTAAAAATGGCAAGATTCGTGGAAGAGTTCGGTCTTCTCTCCTGTCAATCGCTCTTGGGCTTTTTGATAATCTTCAACGAGGCGAAGAGAGCACAACTCCAGAGTGTGTAAGCGAAGAGTAACAAGAAAAAAATGTATGTCGGTCCGAGGGTAAAGGTTGGCGATATAGAACCCGAGAGGACGGATGGAGGATTTCGGTGCACTCTAAGAAATTGGAGTGTGATTTAACACCTTTATAAGTATTATATGGGTCCAAATTTGACACCGTTACAGGTGTACATTTACACCCTGAAGGGATTTAATCACACTTACACTCTAAGAAAATGGGGTATGCTTAACACCTTTAAAAGTAGTTTATATGGGTCCAAATTTGACACCGTTACAGGTGTTCATTTACACCACTGAAAGGGTTTAATAACACTTATTTGAGCAATGGGTGGCGAAGATAAGTATAAAATTGTGCAACAGAGGTGCAGTTTAACACCTTTTTAACTCTTATATCGCACTGAAAGTGAATTTTTACTCTCATATTAGTGTTGTGCAACTCCTTAAAGGGTGCGGCATAGCACCTTCAGAGTGTCGCTTCACACCTTTAAGAGTGTCGCGTAACACCTTTAAGAGTGGGAGATTTTTTGGAAGGATAGTAGTAGAAATTCTAGTACTTTTCCTAGACTTAAGAGCATTACCGATGACGTAAAAAACACTATAGTAGCTACATTTTGACCACTCATGAGGCATAACTCAATTATCGAGTATGGTTTCCCTGTTTAATTAAATTTTGATTATCCGCCATTCCGCAGTATTATTAGCAATCAATGCTATATTCATAGCAGGGTTCCATCTTGAGAGAAATTCATCACCTATAGGGAGGAAAGTTCTCACATGCAGAACTATACCTCTTTAAGCGAGGGTTGTTGCATATAAAGTCATATTTACGGGTTATAAACTTCTGAAAAAGGCAGAAAGTTTTCAATTCGTACATATGCATAGGGTATTAAATTTGTTTTGGATGCTATAATATTCAAGCAGTAGATATAGACGTTCTTGTTAAATTTAATAATCTCTTTTCACTAAGAGTTTTTCGAGCACCAGAAACGCGTTAATCTAATTGCCACTACAGATTTACAAAAAAAAAAATCCATTTAGTACTCTAATTTTTCTCAAAATAATGATAAAACATGTCAAAAAGCAAGTGCCCACTTTGGCTTCTCAAGCTGGCCCTACTGTGAGGCCAGTATCTAACCTAGTCTGTTTTTAAGAGTATCGCTTAACACCTGTAAGAGTGTCGCCTAACACGTTTAGCATAGTTTTATGAAGGTACAACACCGCCAGATTACCAATTTCTTTGTTAATTTAATTTAAAGGATAAAACTGTTTTCTTTCATGAATATAATCTTTAAAAAAACTT
>JAEQBA010003955.1:0-24415 GCA_019434445.1 Phalangium opilio
TTTTACCGCCCGATTTGAATTTTGAATCGGCCGCCATATTGTATGTGTCGCCCTCTACAAAAATACATTGAACTCTCGAAAGATGGTGCTATACTGTTGCGTTTTTGAGTGTAAAAGCAAAGCTGTTGCTGAAAGTCGTGAGAAATTCTTAAGAATTCCAAGAATAATAAGAAATCAAGGTAAAAAACCTTGGATTTATCAACGAAGAGGCGATTTCAGTGGATGAGAAGCATTGGACCAAGGCCGCAAACGGGCATATGTAGTACTAAGCTAAGTGATGCACAAATAGACTTAATGCGGGTGTGTTCCAAACATTTTATTTCAGGTTTGTGCTAAATATTTTGTTGTATGAAAACTGAAAATGGAAAGAATTAAAAACGAGCATCTAGTAATATGTGTTACTTGTATAGGAATTCCAGCAAAGATTTACGATGAAACTCATCCAGACTGGGCACCCTCGCTGTTGGTATGGCCAAAACTAAGTAAACAACAAGCCATTCTGTCTAAGGCGAAACGGTATGAAAGGAGGCTAAAACGCCATGCTCGTCCAAATGAACCATCGAATATAGTCGTGCCGATACCTAGAGTAGATGAAGAACAAGTGATGCAAGACATTGATGTAAACACTCAAAACTGCGAACGAACAGGAGATGAAAGACTTTCTAATGTCGACGAATGCACAGCGACTGATACGGTTTTAACTGAGCAGGTCACACAAACAAATACCATTTTAATTGAGCAGGACACACAGACAAATGAGTTTTTAACTGAGGATGATATGCAGATGGAGCAAGATATAATAGTGCAGAAAACACCAGCAAGACCTGATTTAATTCACCAGGGAACGCAAACCAAGTTTAGGGTTTCTTACACTTTTGAATTAGAAAGTGCAGAGTTACGAATTGAAAACTTGAAAGAAAAGCTGAAAGTGTCGGAAGAGCAGACTAAAAATCTTATCAATTATTTGAAGGAATTAAATTCTAGTCTCCTTGAAACTAAAAAGGAACTAGAAAAACATTCGTTGAAGCAGTCATTTTTCAAGGACCAAGACGCAAAGGTGAACTTTTTTACGGGATTAGAAAATTATGAATTATTGCTCGTAGTGTATGAAGAAGTCAAACCTTACCTTTTTAAGCCCCCGAAAGCGAAATTAACTGAGTTTCAACAACTGATTTTAACGCTTATGAAATTAAGATTAGGTTGCACCCACTTGGATCTTGCGTACAGATTTAACGTTTCAGACCGTACTGTTGGGAGAACATTTTATAACTGTCTAAATGCTTTGTATTATCGAAATTGTAAAAACATTTTTTGGCCAGAACGAGAGGCCCTTCAAAAAACAATGCCCATAACTTTCCAAGAAAAATTTGGTGGTTGTTGTCATAGATTGTTTTGAGGTGTTTTGTGACAAATCAGCCTCGCTCTTGGCAAAAGCGCAAACTTGGTCTCAGTATAAACATCAAAATACTGTGAAATTTTTAATTGGAATTAGTCCTCAAGGGACAGTAACTTTCATTTCAAAAGGCTGGGGAGGTCGTGTGACAGACACACACATCACCGAAAATTGTGGTATTTTGGACAATCTTCTGCCTGGAGACGTGCTTTTAGCAGATAGGGGTTTTGACATTGAGGAGATTGTTGCATTTCATTATGCCGAAGTTAAAATCCCTACGAAAAAAGGAAGAAAAAACCAATTAGCGGCAAAAGACGTGGAGTCCACGAGAGATATAGCACATGTAAGGATACATGTGGATCGTGTTATAGGTTTTCTTCGCCAAAAATTTAGGATTCTCCATATAAAAATGCCAATTGAACTTTTGGGATGTTGCGATGGCGAAGATTTAGCGGCAATTGACAAAATTGCGGTAGTTTGTTGTGCATTGACGAATCTTTCTAGTCCAATTATACCATTTGAATAACTATCATTGACTAGAAAAACTATGTTTGGTATATTTCAAGGAAAAGAAAATTTACTTTTTATTGATATCCCATATTTTATTATTTTGTACTTAAAAAGGAGTTAAATATATTAAGATTTAAATCCAAACAAATATTAAACAAGTTGGGAAATCCAAAATATTACCTCTCCGAGTCAAGACGACTACTTACAAACTTATTTACCCAGATATGGAAATGACTTTTCTTAAGTTAAAATTTATGAAATATTAAAGCAGTATACAAAGCATAGCAAATATACTGTAAATCAGACGACATTTTACATCCAATAATGATATACTTGTACACATTAAAATCATCCGATGGGGGAAAAACGGGTAATGAAGAGATAAAACTTTGGAGGAATATTACCTTTACGTGTTTGTAAAGGCCCAATTTTCTACACCTCAACTGTATGCCCTCTATGTTCAAAACCATATTCACAACAGGGTTGCCATATAAACACTATCCTCTCGTTTCACCTCAACGATTTTCTTAGTTTGTCAACATGACTGTTAACGTTACATAACATAAGCTTATTTGTGGCTACACACACTGAAAGTAAATGCGTACCATAAAAAGCATGAAAACACGAAGCTATTATCCGATTACGATCAGACCTTTCACTGGTCTGGGCTGCGTTCAGCAGAGCTCACCAAAAAAGACAGCGGATTTTGGAAATGTTTACCGGTGAGCTCTGTCGTCATAGCTTTTCTCCGGTCATCGGCGTTTTATAAATGACGCTAGCGCAATAAATTAGAAACTAACATATCTCTTAAAATTCTCGCGTGATCAACTGGTTTCACGCCAATTAAATAGCTATAGTCCCATATAGCTATTTGTATTAATTCCTCCATGGTTTTTTCGCCAAGCTGAGAACTACGCGTTTTACGTCACGTTATCCAAAGAGCCGACTATTTTCTTTGAAGACCGCGCTAGCTCAGCGCTAAGCACCGTGACGTCAAAATTCAAAAACAGAATCCCGTTATGCAGAACACTGCTAACAGCACTGGGCTCTGCTGAACGCGGCCCAGATTTCCACCATAGATTTTAAAATCTAAGCCTATTTATTTAAAAGTGTATTTAACTTTCGGCTCACTCTGAACCGTTAATGTCTCTGCATAACAGAAACGAAAACCAAACCCAAGCTTTTAGTTCACTAGGCCTATTGACAAATAAAAGTTCATTTGACCAACATAGTAGCGTTGAGCTTGTATTCAATTTAGAAAGGATTATGCTATAAACAGATGTAGTATAGCTTAAGTAATATATAAACATCCATTTTAAATAATAATATTAAAAATTCTTTGGAATATCAAAATGAAATAGAGCTTTAAAGTTACAAAAGTACTAAATACATCATAATTACGAAAATTATTTCCACATATTCACTTTATATTAAGGATAAAGGGAATATTATGGTTCTGTAGGATTCCTTTACACATCAAAACAAAACGAACTTCTAACGCAGCGCACTATTGTAACAACGGACGGACACACACAGACAAAAACATAGGCTGCTTTTTAACTCTTTCCGTATTAATTTTGAATTGAGAAACAAGATTATCTTAAATAATATGATAAATATAATTAATATTTAATATTTTCTTCGTTAGTTATTCGCCTTATTGAACGTTACATCGTTTTAAAAAAGAACAATTAAACATTCTTGGGAGACTTGACTAATATTGGCGTTTGAAATGAAGCATACGCCGGTTGCTTCGCCTTACTCAAATAGGTAGTATATAAGGGTGTCGAACTACAGCTAAAAGCAAGAACAACCGCAATTGCGAAAACCTATCGTGGACAACCCACTGTACGGTTGCTGGACGTTTCTCGTAACCCTAGCTGATCGCCGCGAATGTCTTAAACTCAACGATGACGATGGAGTAGAAGCCAGGTGGGCAGACTGGTGTCCATGTGGGATGGACAAAAACAAAGACCAGAAGATGATGGTGTAGAAGCAAGGTGTACAGCCTGGTGTCCATGTGGGATGGACAAAAACAAAGACCAGAAGATGGTGGTGATTAGAAGCCAGTATTTACACACTGTTAAAAAAGTGTTTGCGCGTTGCGTTTTTCGCACATATTTTACTATATTTCAAAACTATTCAAGCTAGCGCTCTGGAATAAAGGGCGTTATAAAAGATTTGCATTTCTCTTTCATATTTTACCCGTTCCAAAGTTGTCCTTTGCATACTTATACCGGAAACCGGAAATGTCAAAATTATCAACTTTGAAAATATTGGATTCTCGAGGATATAAATGCGATTTTCGGAATCCTTGGGGTCGATTCATATTTGAAAAGTGTTCACCAAATTCAATTCGGATGAATAGGTCACGAGTAATCAGCCTTTATTCAAAATCTGGCAAACTTGGTTAGATTGGCGATAATTCAAAATCGAGTATCGAATCTTTGTCGTAATAATGCTCGTTAGATGTTATGACACTTTATGCATATATATATGATTGGTCTTTTGGCGCAATACTTTGAAACAAATCAGACGTTCATTAAAGGGATGGTGAAGTGGAAAATAAAGTAATTTTTTATTAAGAAAATCCCGTCAGAACTAATTTATTCCCAAATAACGTTTCTCCCCAAAAAGGGACAGATATTATACAAAAACGAGTTTTGCTTCGCAGTCCTTAAAAAACTGCATTTATACACAATCCGCGACACTTTTTCAAACCCACAAAGGGCCAGAAACTAGAAATTATTATATGTATTGCAATTTGAAATGAAGTTTAATCGTTTTGAGAAATTTGCTTTTAATTGCGTAGTTCAAACATTTGTTATGATTAGAAATTTTACAACAAAAACGGGTATAAATGCGGCGTTTCGAGATAAAGGGAGCTTAGATTTTCACGTATGAAATTATGTAGAATCTGTTCCCGTAAAAACTTATCCCTGTCAAATAATTAAGCCGAAAAAATACAAAATGAGCTTTTAGCATTTTAATTTTAAAATGTCGCTATAGTACTCCTAAAATGAGGTCCCTCATTCTGATGTGAAAAGCAGTGTCGTATTTCTGACATTTATCATACATTCATAAAAGATGTTCATATGTGTGTTGTTACATCTTGTATAAGTTTTAAACTTCAATTCGAACTCGAGTTATAATCGTCCTTGATTTAGCTCTTTGTTCCGAAACGCCGCATTTATACCCGTTTTTGTTGTAAAATTTCTAATCATAACAAATGTTTGAACTACGCAATTAAAAGCAAATTTCTCAAAACGATTAAACTTCATTTCAAATTGCAATACATATAATAATTTCTAGTTTCTGGCCCTTTGTGGGTTTGAAAAAGTGTAGCGGATTGTGTATAAATGCAGTTTTTTAAGGACTGCGAAGCAAAACTCGTTTTTGTATAATTAATTCTTCTATAAGACCAATCTGCATCGTGAAACATCCAGGAAATAACACCGAACGATTTTTAAACGACAATTAGTTAATTGGATAATTTTAAATAGGGATCTCCGACCAATCGCGTAGCGCCCCGCCTTTTTATCAACAATTTTCTCTTGGCACGCTCCGTGTTGAATTAATTTATCGCGAGACTTGAAAAAATTTGCACGATGTGACAATTGTGGCGCGAGACATGGAGTGTGCCACGAGAATTTTGTTAACAAAAAGGCAGGGCGTTACGGGATTGGTCGGAGTTCCTTTTTTGAAATTATTCTTAAAATCTTAACCTAATTTGAATATTAAAATCAATGGGAGGTATTTCCTGAATTTTTCATTATGCATACTGGTAGAAGAATCAATAAAAAAATCACTTTATTTTCCACTTCCCACTCCCTTTAAGAGAAAACTCGCGTCTTTTGAAGAGGAGAAGCGGTTTGAAAATTTTTTTATTTGGGCCATGATATCATAATATTTAGAACTCATATTAATTACGTCTAGGTCTTCAGCCCGATTCATTGCAGCCTAGAAAAAATCTCATTCATGATGGCGTATGCGCTTCACGAGATCCCTTCAAATAGACATATTCGACTATTCCAAATAAGAAACAACTTGAGAGGAGAGGGCTTCTATGCTAGGAATGTTCGCTACGCGATTGAGCTTCGCTAAACGGAGCCTGAGGTTGGCTATAGCCTCCCGCGTTTAGCGCAAATGTGAGGCCAGGGATAGATTTAATTTTAGAAGTGGGAATAGAGAATAGAGTAATCTAGGAACGCGTCAAATTCCCGGACCCCCTTCCACGGAAAGGAGGGGTATGAAAGAAGAGGCGTGTCAAAGCGACAAAGGTTAAAAGGAATAACGTATTTTTGCCGATCCCGTCAGTAACGTCATAAAAACCTAGTTTAAGTGAGCTAATCTGACATTTTAAACTTTTTATTACGGTTTGGAGGGAGGGGCTCTATACTGGGCTATGAGTCGGACTGAATTAAACGCTGACCGTTCTCGAATCCTGCTTCTAAAATTAAATCTATCTCTATTGAGGCTTAATAATAAAGCCGACCACAACCAAAGCATGGGCAAAGGCGTATTTCACAACTGACGTTCAAAGCTACCGATGGAAAAGCCTAACAATTAAATGAAAAAAATTAATGCCGGTAACAATGATCACAACTGAAAATAACAGCTAACAGCTAAAACGAACCCGAACGGTAAACACTTGAAGTTGGCCTCTCTGCGCTGCTGGTCTGCTACTCCTTTCGTTTATTTTCTATGGCAAAAATACTAACTTTGGGAGGTATTGGGATATTAGGCCATTTTGTGTTTTAAGACTTTTATTGTGTAGGAAAGATAACTAGCCTTTTTAATGAAATTTTGGATAACTATTAATATCATTATTGATGACTAGTTAAACGTTGAAAAATATTTATAAAATTTGGACGAAAATTTTCAAATAACAAGACTTCCTTCGAGTTTCAAACTGAAGAATGCTCGTGTGCTTTATTGAACTATTTTATACAAACAAGATAGTCACTTTCAGCTTGAATTGTTGCTTGATATTTTATTGGACATCCCCTAGCCCTTAAAGGGAGGATGAAGGAAAATAAAGTGATTTTTTTATCGATTCTTCTTCTAATTATAAGACCATTTTGCATAGTGAAACATCCAGGAAATACCGTCTGCGTTCTTGAACAATTTATTACAAACAAGACTGTCACTTTCGGTTTCAATTGTATTTTACTTAACCTCCCTTAGCCCTTAAACACATTTTTAATCTTTTATTAAATGACAGACATAAACGCTAAATCGGGTTCAAGTCGGGCGAGAGAGCGGGCCAATCCAAAGCGTCAATTCCTTCGTTCTCCAGAAATCTTGCAACGAGTCCGGACGTATGGGCTGGGCAATTGTCCTGCTGAGCCTGAAACCATACACTAAAACAATGTTTTAAGTTAGTCAAGAATAATTATCAGGTTATTAATATTAATACCGGTCACGACGTGGGCTGGTTACTCATATGGAGAAAAAAATACCAGCGAACAGGGCGGATCTATATTTTTAATATTACAATGCTTTACCTCCAAATTTCATTAGAGTTTATGTCTGTCTTTTAGAATACGATTAAGAATGTGTTTAATGGGAGGGTGAAATGAAAAATTAAATAATTTTTTATCGATTCTTCTACTAATTATAAGACCATTCTGCATAGTGAAACATCCAGGAAATATCTCCGAATGATTTTGAAATTCCAATTAGGTTCAGATTTTATGGATAATTTGAAATAATGACCTCCGACACATCGCGTAACGCCCTGCCTTCCTATTGATAAAATTCTCGTGGCACGCTCCATGCCGAATGAAATTTAACGCGAGATTTAATAAAAGTTGCTTGCGATGTGACTATCGTGGCTCGAGATATAGAGCGTGCAACGGAAATTTTGTTAACAGGAAGGCACAGCGTTAAGCGATTGGTCGGATAAGGCTACAAACGAGGTCTCTATTTCAAATTATCAATAAAATCTGAACCTATTCTGAATTTTAAAATCATTCGGAGACTGTATTTCCTGGATGTTTCACTGTGCATATAATGGTCTTGTAATAAGAAAAATCGATCAAAAAATCACTTTTATTTTCCTCTTCATCCTCCCTTTCATGGCTAGGGGGAGGGGTCGAATAAAATATCAAGTAACAATTGAAACTGAAAGTGACTGTCTTTTTTGTTAAAAATAGTTCAATATAGCACACGAACATTTTTCAATTTGAAACTCAAAGGAAGTCTTGTTCGTTAAAAATTTTCGTCCAAATTTTATAAATAAATTTCAACTTTTAATTAAATATTAAAAATTATCCAAAGTTTCTTTAAACAGGGTCGTTTTCATTCCTACACAATAAAAGTCTTAAAACACAAAATGGCCTAATATCCCAATACCTCCCAAAGCTAGTAATTTTGCCAAAGAAAAAGGAGTTGCAGACCAGCGACGCAGAGACCAACTTCAAGTATTTACCGTTCGGGTTCGTTTTAGCTGTTAGCTGTTATTTTCAGTTGTGATCATTCTTACCGGCATTCATTTTTTTTTTCATTTAATTTTTAGGCTTTTCCATTTGAAAGTCAGTTGTGAAATACGCCTTTGCCCATGCTTTGGTTGCGGTCGGCTTTATTATTAAGCCTCAACAGAGATAGATTTAATTTTAGAGGTAGGAATAGAGAACGGTTAGCGTTTAATTCAGTCCGACTCATAGCCCAGTATTGAGCCCCTCCTTCCAACGCGTAATAAAAAGTTTAAAATTTCAGATTGGCTCATTTAAACTAGGTTTTTATGACTTCGCTTACTGGGACGGCGAAAAATAATCAATTCCTTTTTACCTTTGTCGCAATGACCAGCCTCTTCTTTCATATTCCACCGTCCCGAGGAAGGGGGTCCGGGACTTTGACGCGCGCCCAGATTACTCTGTTCCCTATTTCTGCTTCTAAAGCAAAAATCTTTCAATGGCCTGACATTTACGCTAAACGCGGGAGGCTATGGGCAACCCCAGGCTCCGTTTAGCGAAGCTCAATCGCATAGCGAACGTTCCTAGCATAGAAGCCATCTCCTCTGAAGTTGTTTCTTATATGGAATAGTCGAATATGTCTATTTGATGGGATCTCGTGAAGCGCATATGCCATCATGAATGAGATTTTCACTAGACTGCAATGAATCGGGCTGAAGACCTAGACGTAATTAATATGAGTTCTAAATCTTATGATATTATGGCCCAAATAACAATATTTTCAAACCGCTTCTCCTCTTCAAAAGACGCGAGTTTTCTTTTAATGGGAGCGGGAAGTGGAAATCAAAGTGTTTTTTTTTATCGATTCTTCAATTAATTTATGCCCTAAGACCAGTCTACACAATGAAAAATTTAGGAAATACCTCCCATTGATTTTAATATTCAAATTAGGCTAAGATTTTAAGAATAGTCTTAAATAAGGAACTCCGACCAATCGCGTAACGCCGTGCCTTTTTGTTAACAAAATTCTCGTGGCACGCTCCATGTCTCGCGCCACAATTGTCACATCGCGCAAATTTTTCCAAGTCTCGCGATAAATTTATTCAACACGGAGCGTGCCAAGAGAAAATTGTTGATAAAAAGGCAGGGCGCTACGCGATTAGGCGGAGGTCCTTATTTAAAATTATTCATGAAATTTCAAACTAATTATAGTTTAAAAATCGTTCGGTGTTATTTCTTGGATGTTTCACTGTCTTATGGAAAAAGCAATAAAAAATTACTTTATTTTTCACTTCAATCCCTTTAATGAACGTCTGATTTGTTTCAAAGTATTACGCCACAAGACCAATCATATATAAACGCATAAGGTGCCATAACATCTAACAAGCATTATTACGACAAAGATTCGATGCTCGATTATAAATTATCGCCACTCTAACCAAGTTTGCCAGATTTTGAATAAAGGCTGATTACTCGTGACCTATTTATCCGAATTGAATTTGGTGAACACTTTTCAAATATAAATCGACCCCAAGGAATCCGAAAATCGCATTTATATCCTCGAGAATCCAATATTTTCAAAGTTGATAATTTTGACATTTCCGGTTTCCGGTATAAGTATGCAAAGGACAACTGTGGAACGGGTAAATTATGAAAGAGGAATGCAAAACTTTTATAACGCACTTTATTCCAGAGCGCTAGCTCTAATAGTTTTTGAAATATAGTAAAATATGTGCGAAAAACGCAACGCGCAAAGACTTCTTTAACAGTCTGTACACTGGAACCACTATTACTGCTTTTATTGTTTTGACTCGGAATATAATTTTTAGCCATGTGACACTCATCAAAAACCACCTAATCAATTACTCATTTGGTAATACGGCGTGAGTGAAACGATAAGTGAATAAAGGGATAAGTGTGAGAGACTACTTTACTTCAATGCAAAATTGCTTAATTGCAGAGCGAATGCGTAGTAACATATCTCGAAAATACATGAGCGGCTAAATGTGCGCCTGTTTTTGTTATTATCAAGCTTTATCAACTGAATAAATTTCCCCTATTCCAAAATATTACTAAATTCGGTATGTTTTTACCCAGAACATTGCTACTTTTACAAATTATTACTAATTAGTTTGTTTTATTGTCAGCTTTACCCACAATACTGTTATTTTACTTAATTTCTACTCTAAAAAGGGGCGCACTTTTAGCCAATCGTGAAAATACTTGGGGTACTCGCGCCAAATAAATTTGGAATAATTTCGAAGTAAGGTTTGAAAGCGGTTATAACAATTTTCTCCGTTGCAAGCTCTCCAAGTAGTTTAGAGGGATAACATATTTTCAGATACCATGTTATGTGAGTACGCAGCCGTTCTTCGATAAAAAATCGTTAAGAAATTTATTTATGTGTCACACAGCTCCTCTTATTCATTTATGCCAAAACTTTTAATGTCTACTTACCAATCCATCGAACTCTAGTCCTAGAAAATCACAAATGGCCGAGGACCAAACCAAGTTCCCTTCTTTCGAACTTAATTTTGAGTACGTTGTAAAAATAACGCCTTCTTTAGCATCTTGCAATTTACAAGACTTTAAATTGAAAATGTCAATGTTCGTGCCATTCAGGATATTCATTTCTCTTCTGAATTCCAGTTCCAAAGCCGATGATGCAGTTACAACTAAATGAAGCTTTCTACCGCGTGCGAAGTTTTCTAAAATTGTGGCGCATATGGTTCGAGTTTTACCCATACCTTTGGAATATAAATTTAGATTGCAACGTACAACGTTAAAAACATATAAGAATGCTATTTATAATCGGACTTCTAAGGAGAGAGGGCCATACAAATAACAGTTTAATGAAATTGTAAATGGTAAAGCGATTTACCAATTACAAAATTGCACTACATTTTGGAATATTACATAACATCAGGAGTTCATAATAACCCGAAGTACGAAACTGGTTAAAAAGCCCGTAACAACAAAGTTTCGCCGTAAAGCTCAGCGGATTCATACACCGCTAAGCTCCCAAAAAAATAGTTGCCCCATTTTTTAGCACCCACGCGCATTAACTTACACACTTCCGGTTTAGCACTATTTTTATCTTGTGATTTTGGGAGCGAAAATGGCTCACGTGTAAATTAAGCCTTGGCTAAGAAGTTGGCTTTTAGTCGGGGTTTCTAGTTTTCTACAAAACATTTAAACGATCGTAAATGATGTTTTGTTGTGATATGTGTGAGTGAGAATTCCGTGGTTAAATTAAAAGGGTTTGGACAAATTTATTCCCAGTATCTTTAATATAAGAATTGCAACGTGTTTCTACGTCCACCATATCGCCATTTTTCTTTTCGACGGAGATCCCAGCTAACGGAAGTTTTGGAACGAAAACCTAGGAGTATAGATACCACAACGATATACTGTAAGGTTGTATGTCCATCAACAGGCTAATCCTTTCTATGCGCAACGACAGAATCTTGTTGTTCGCGATTTGTACCATTAGCTTTATGGCCAGTTTCATACTTCCCCCCGAAGGGGGGTTATTATGAACTCCTGATGGGACGAAGTTTTCGTACACATCGCCTCTTGAAAGAGACAAATCCATTTTAACTAGTTAAATAAAAAGAAATAACTAATTTGATTCTCATAAAACGTTATTACGACAAGCCACCTTCTATTGGTCTAAACGTCAAATTTTAACTTGACTAGAATTACTAGTTTATAAAGTTTTAGTTCGATAACACTGATACCATCGAACGGTTTTAGTGGAAGGCAAGATGGGGTTATTGTAAAGACTATTAAAACGTTTCCGATTATTTTATGTGCGTTAAAATAGAGAGCACATTCTCGCACTCAACGAAAATACATACGTCATATTTCTTAAAAAAGAGTCACGTGGAAATCAAATTATCACCAATAGTCAAGAAAAAGGTGAGTATTAACATAAATATATTTCTCAAACATTTTAATACGGGAGCAGACTAAAAGCGAACAGCACTTACCGCCCTTTCAATGAAGACTAAATGTTTTAGAAGGTATGATCCAAATTTTAACTCGCAGTGCCCCCATAACCTAAATATTTTCGTTGGGAAAAAACAGGCAATCTTATAAAAGTGTAAAGAAAGTACTTACGCGAAACTTACAATAGTTTCGAACGCTAACATAAACAGGCTTTGAAGAAACTTACACTTAACCAAGTATCGCGAAACTTATGTTCCTCTCGCTGGCATGAAAAAACACTTATCCTCCTTTCACGAAACTAACATTCGCGATATATTGAATTTATTAACGTTTTTCGGACAATAAACGCGATTTAACCTTCAAACGAGGCAGATATATAGGTTTCGTGGAAATATTGGGGCCCGAATCATAAAGATCGTGGTAAAAAACATTCCTTCTAAGTGGGAATTTTACAAAATTATTCTGTAATCATTATCTACCCTTTTCCATAAGGGAGGTAAAATCGATTGGAAGTCCAAAGTGTAAAACATATTTTGGTTATAGGGATAGTGAAGTAGAGAAGCAAGTTAATTTAAATTAACGGACTTAAAATAGGCATAAAACTGAACAAATGTTCTTGAGAATTTATAATTATTTTGAATGTTGTTATTTTTATTCGATTGAAAATCCTTAAATTCCCAGCTTCGTTTCTTTGATTAGCCCACTCCGTTAAGCTTTACTTCGGTGTTAGTAGTTGAATAAATTTATGAAATCGCGCCCTAAATGTTATTCTTGACATTCTAGGATTTTTAAAATAAACTAAATCCACTCTTTTCTCAATTCTTGAGATTCCAGAGTTCCGTCATTAGCAAAGCCTTGGTTTTCTTTAAATTTTTAGCTATAGACCTAAGGGACTAGGATGAGCGAGTCACGGTACTTTTTAAACTCGAAACGCAAGTTATTTTGCAATTAGAAAAGCATTAAATTTCGTCGAGATAGACAATAAGAGCACGATAGAATATAATACAAAAAATAACATAGATACTAAGTTTAACGAACATTGAAGCGTGTTGGATCGCAAGAACGATTGACCAGCGATGTTTTAGCGACTTCTGAATAAAACGAGTTTTTACCTCTCCGTGTGACGTAGTCCAGGAGAGGTTCTGTAACGGCCGTGTCTGTGTCTCTGTGTGTCTGTCTGTCTGTCCGTTGTTACACCCACGTGACCGCGTTCGCAGTTTGCGTATCGGAGCAAACGTGTTCGCCATTTCCGAACTGCTTTCACAGTCACGGAAATGGCTCCTCTACTTGAGTTCTCACACCACCATCTTCTGGTCTTTGTCCATCCCACACGAACACCAGTCTGTACTTACTGGCTTCTAATCACCACCATCTTCTGTTCTTTGTCAATCCCACATCGACACCAGTCTGCTCTTACGCTGGCTTCTAACACCACCATACACAGGTCTTCCGTCTATTCCACATAGACACCAATCTGTATCATTGGCTTCTACTCCATTATCATCGTTTGGTTTTAGGATATACGCGGCGATCAGCTAGGGTTACGAGAAACGTCTAGCCTCCCTAAGGTGGGATCGCCACCAAAGGTTTTCGCAATTGCGCTTTCTCCTTACTATTATAATGGAAACGAATCGTATATATACCCCAAAATTTGAAGAAAGTGGGCAAGAGGGGTACCCTTCACTTTAAACGTCAATATTAGCAAAGTTTGAGATGATAATAGGTATAACGTTATTTTAAACGATTTAACTATTATTAATGTTAATTATTGAAGATTAAAATAATTAAAAATAATTATATTTATTTAAATATTAAAGATAAACCTCTCGTGCAAAGAGAGAGATTATCATCGCCTCCTATATCTGCCAAGGCCCGTGGATGCGATATATTTCATTCATTGCCTCCTATATCTATCAAGGCCCGTGCATTGCGATATATTTTTCAAAACAACAACCAAAATGGGAAGCTCCTCTCAGAAACATAATAATTTCTTTTCTCTGTATATGAAATGAAAATATGGATAATATTGCGCTCCTTCTTTAATGGTATCAATCCTTGCCTGTCTATTAATATTTTACGTAGTAGTAATACGTTTGTAGCGAAATCTAGAGAGGATAAACATAAGCGAGATATTTTCGGAAAAAAAATACTGCTTCCACTAATGGGTTTATACTCCTTGTTACTCTTGTTGCCTGTGTGTGTCCGTCCATTGTTACACTAGTGCGTCGCGTTAGCAGTTAGCCTTGTGTTGATGTGTTAAGAAATCATACAGAACCTTAATATTCCCTTTTTCCATAATATAAAGTGAATATGTGGAAGTATTTTTCGTAATTATGATGCATTTAGTACTTTTGTAGCTTTAAAGCTCTGTTTCATTTTGATATTCCAAAGATTTTTTTTAATATTGTTATTTGAAATGGCTGTTTATATATTGCTTAAGCTATACTACATCTGTATATAGAATAATCCTTGGTTTAGTGATTTCATGAAGAAAACTAAGACCTAGACTCCGGCGCGTATAACAAGTATTATCCGCAATAGGCTTAGTGAATCAAAGAGTAAATAATTGAGGCCTGAGGTGAAGTAAACTTTTGGCTTTGATTTTCGTGTCTGAAATGAACAGACATCAACGGTTCAGAGTGAGCCGAAAGTTAAATACACACTTAAATAATAATAATAAGATTAGTAAAAGGGCTAATGGTAAACGGGACTAACTACAGACTTATTATTCTCTTTATGGTGCGCATTGACTATTAGTGCGTCTAGCTACAATTTAGCTTTGGTGATATTTAACGTTAACATTCATGTTGGCAAACTAAGAATATTGTTGAGGTGAAACGAGACGATAGTGTTTACACTGCAAACCAGTTGTGAATGTAGCTTTCAGAATATAGGGTAAACAGTTGAAGCGTAGACTTCATTTCCTGTTCTTTTCCCCATTGACTGATTTCCATGTGTCCAAGATTTATCCTTATTGGATGTAAAATGTCGTCTTATTTACTGTACATTCGCTATGTTTGGAATACTGCTTCAATATTTCGTAAATTTTTACTTCAAAAAAGTGAAATAATTCCATATCTAGGTAAATACGTTTGTAGTAGTAGACCTCTTGACACGGAGAGGTAATATTTTGGTTTTCCCAACTTGTTATATTCAGAATTTGTTGCAAAATCAAATTGGATTTAACGGGCTAAATCCCAAAAGTGAATTAGAAATTGTCGCGGAGTGACAAACATGGAAGAGAAAATCAGGTCTGATATTTTTAGATTTTGAAAAAATATTGATATATCTTTACATTTTTACAACTATTTAAGTTTTGATAATGTGTCAAAGAGTTGTTTTTTATTTTTTTAACTTTTTTGGCGGGCGATGGCTCATCAAAGGTTTCGTTCAATAGTTCACCTTAACAAATATTTTCTCAGTTACATAAAATAACGAATCAGTTGCATTAAATGTGGAAACTTACTTGTCTCACAAGGATGAGGGTTTTCGGTGGAGAATCCTAAAAAAAATATTTAAATGTACGCTGTCATATTTTATCAAATTGTGATAAAGCACTCACCAATTACTTGATTCATCGCAACCGTTAAAATGTTGCTACTAGTTCCCACAACATTATCGTCGAGATCTGCTACAAAAGCAGTTTCGTTTGACGTTTCTAGTTATTAGTATAAATATTTTCTATTATATATTGCCATTAAAATCCATTAGAAGAAAGAGTTGAGATTAATGTTAAAATCAGGCACACTTACGGTTATTTACTGGTCCGAGATTTATATCAATAAAGTCTGTAATAAACAAAGTTGCGATATTAGTTTTCAGAAAGTTATTTTTCTCTGACATTTTCAAATTTCGTTGCTTCATAAAACTTTGGAAACGAATTCAAAATTATCGAAAAAACACATATTATAACGCTTTGTCGGCTCTTAATTTTTCCCCCATTACAAAAAAAAATTTCCCCCATTACAAAAAAATTTATACTAACCATCATTGATATTCAGATTTTGGTCTTGAGCAGGAATTATTTCTAAAGTAAATTTTATATAAAATGAAACAAACTTTGATAATGAAGTTTTTGCGTTTAATAAGACCCTTCCAAACGGGTCAATAAGTGCTAATTTAGCATTTGAACTTACCATCTGCGATGTTTTCTAAATTCTCTGCGCTTGCATTTTCCATTTCGGCATTTGCTAAGTAATACAGATTATTTAGTAAAACAGAAAGGTGTTGAAATTTGAAAACATAAAAACTATCAAAAAAATGGGTCAAGAGACGCTTATTTATATTTATACTTACAATCCTCGCTATTTTCAAAACTGTCCATAGGACCTTGTTCATCTGTATATTGTAAATATAATGAAAATATATACAAATAACATTTAAGTACGCCCTAGGAAATGGGTCAAGAAATGATAAATTTAACTTTGTACTTACCATCCGCGGGCTTTTTGGACATTTGAACATTTTCTGGAATTTCTCCATTTGAATTTTCTGGCAATAAATTGAAAAATTAACGAAAAAGAACGATATAGTTGAAATCGTGTTACCATTAATTATCTAAATTCACCATTGTACTCACCATCCGTTAAATCTTTCAAATTTCCATCATTATTTGAAAATGTTGCTTTTGAACTTTCTGTAGAAAAATTTCGAAACAGAACGATATAGTCACATGCAATTGAAAAATACTATAAATTTTATGGTTTTAATATAATCTTCCGTATCTAATTAGATTTAAAAAGGGGACACTAATATTTACATTCTACCTTTAAATTATACTTTAAATATAGAGTAAAGAAATGCAAAAAAGTCTGCGTACTTACCACCCAACTCCTTATTTTCAACCGCTAAACCTACTGGGAAATTTAAAGCAAAATGAATTAAGATTTGCAAACTGAAATACAATATGTCATAAAGATTACCTCTTTGGCTCATTTGCATCAGATTTTATAGCATCTTCGTAGGTGCCTACTTTCAATTCTTGTTGTAGACTATCTAAAAATGTTAGGACGTTGCACAACTGGTCAACTTTTTCAGAAAAATGTTGAGGAATTTTTTTCCGTAATTTTTCGGCTGCGTTTTCATTATCAGTTTTTATCTTAATCTTTTTCTTGAGATCATTTATTGAATTTTTGGTTTTTAAAATTTCCTCTTCCGTGATCTCTAAATCGTTTTTTAGAGAGTCTCGTTGCAAACGGAGTTTCTAGATACAAAAAAAATAATCAATTTCGGGATTCAATTATAATTAAATAAATCAAATTAGTAAGAATATTTTAGAATCATTTAAATGGACTAGAATTGAAATAAAATTTAGAAAAGAATTACATAATATGACCGCCCATAAGGTCACTCAAACTGCAACTTTCAACATCATCTTCACATGCATTAAATTACATACCTTTAATTTTTTTTCTTTTAATGCCAACTGTTCCTCCAATGAGGAAAGAGCCTCCGCTACGACATTTTCTGTCAAAGTTCTACACGTTTGAGGGGCTGGTAAAACCTCTTCCTCCGCGTCTGTGTCTCCTAAGGTGGAACAAAAATACAAAAATTAAATTTAAGAAGTTTGGAAATATAAATAAACCTCTCTATGTCATTTTCAAAATATGAAACTAACTCTATATTTCTATAAGCTTACAATTATAAATAATATATTACTTAAGTGTTATTACGAATTCCATTGAGAAATTCATTGGTCAGTAAACAACACCCTCTAGTTACACTTACATATTCTTCATAATAAAAATAAGTTATTTAAAGGAAATCCTAAAGGTATCATGCAGATAAAAATGCAAGCTTTGCCGTTATGACCCACAACCGTGGCTTCTATCATACAGCACAGAAATATTTGGAAATATAATAATATCAAAAACGGATTTATGGGATAAGAACGTCGGATCGTAGCTTTAGCCTCTAGTACCATCCTCGCATACTTTATTGAGAAACGTCGTCTGCTTATATTTTGACTCCACCCACAAATTCGATCTCTAGAAGTAGCTATATACAGAATTTGTGGGTGGAGTCAAAATATAAGCAGACGAAGTTTCTCAATAAAGTATGCGAGGATGGGGAGTGAATTCGCTAACTCCGACGTTCTTATCCCATAAATCCGTTTTTGATAATATAATAAGAAAGTTACCCCTTACAAAAATCTTCTTAAGAACTCTTAAGAAAATTCCTTTGGAAATTTCTTTGGAAATCCTTAAGGCGTTCTTTAGGAAATTGGGGAATATTGGCCTCTTTTTCTTTGGAAATTACTTTGGAAATATCTTTGGAATTTTCTTGCGAAATATCTTTGGAAATTTCTTGGGAAATATCTTTGGAATTTTCATGGGAAATATCTTTGGAATTTCCTTGGGAAATGTCTTTGGAATTTCCTTGGGAAATGTCTTTGGAATTTACTTAGGAAATGTCTTTGGAAATATCTTGGGTAAATATCTTTGGAATTTTCTTGGGTAAATATCTTTGGAATTTTCTTGGGAAATGTCTTTGGAATTTACTTAGGAAATGTCTTTGGAAATATCTTGGGTAAATTTCTTTGGAATTGTCTTGGGAAATGTCTTTAAAATTTACTTGGGAAATGTCTTTGGAATTTTCGTGGGAAATATATAGAGAAGTGGTAAATTAATTTAGCCACTTGAAACGAGGATAGTTCTTACATGCAGAACCATATCCCAATACAGGAGGTGTAGTTCTTATATGCTGAACTACACCCCTTATAGCGAGCTAAGATCTCGCATGCAGTGTGAAACTGCTTATAAAGTCAGTCATTTTATCGACTTAAAACATCCGTAAACGGCAGAAAGTTTTAACCTTGTGCAATTGTATGGGGTACTAAGTGGGTTTTTGAGGCTTTAACGGCCAAGCAGTAGATACAGACGTTGTTGTTAAATTTAATAATGTATATTCACTGAAAGTTTTTTGAGTATCAGAAACGCGTTTAAGCTAATTTTCTCTACAATGTTTTTAAAAAAATATTTATTTTGGACTCTAATTACGCTCGAAAAAAAGATAAAACGTGCCATAAGAGAATTAATCAAAAATTCCGACTGACAGCTTATACTCCCTGTAAATCTAAACATAACGATTTTAATTACTCTTATTTTACTTTTAATCTATTTTATCCATTACATCAACACCTCACGAATTATTAAAGGCAAAAAAATAAAAAAGGTAAATATAACAATCCATTTCAGCGCTTGCTGAGCCTTAGCTACGGGACAAGCCTTCGTGAAACGTTTTTATTTTTTTTAAACCATCAAGTTAATGTCTATCTAGTAAAACTTTAGCTAAACAATTTGGGTAAAATATTTTGTGATAATTATATGAAAAGCATAATTGCAATATATCTGGCCCTTTGAAATTCATCTCTAAAATTCTTGACTTATTTCGTTCGAAAGTAAACTTTCTCTGGAAATTCATCTGTAGAATTCTTATCGAATTTCTTTGGGAAAGAAACCCTAGACTTTCTTTGGAAATTGATCTCAAGAATTTCTAAAGAATTTCGTTGGAAAATATTCCCTAGACGTTCTTAGGAAATTTATCTCTAGAACTCCTAAAGAATTTCTTTAGAAAATAATCCCAAGACATTCTTAGGAAATTTATCTCTAGAACTCCTAAAGAATTTCTTTAGAAAATAATCCCAAGACATTCTTAGGAAATTTATCTCTAGAATTCCTAAAGAATTTCTTTAGAAAATAATCCCTAGACCTTCTTAGGAAATTTATCTCTAGAATTTCTAAAGAATTTCTTTAGAAAATAATCCCTAGACCTTCTTTAGAAATTTATCTCAAGAATTCTTTAGGAAATTCCAAGGAAGTCTTTGGAAATAGTTTCTTTAGAAAATGATCCCAAGGGCTCCGTAGGGTTCCAAAGAAATTCCTTTAGAACTCTTAAGAAGATTTTTGTAAGGAACCAGCAACAGAGAATCTTGGGTCTAAGTTGCTCTCATCTCCAGCGTGCACAAAAACACTCAAAAGGTCTGACGGGAGGCAGAGGTTGTTTTTCCAAATTGGATAATCGTTTCTTATTGAGTGGTACGCTTCGATTATCTCATTCCTGAAAGGGCTCTTTGTATTTGAATTACGCCCAGTCTTTGCGTCTGTTTTACGAAGAAATAAAATTAACCAAACCTAATATTCCATACTACACGTACACACTAGCTTGACAATGAACGACGTTATCATATCAGCGAGGGGACTCGGTTCTTTTTGTCTATTTTCCTTCCCATAAATCGCGCGAAACTTTTAGCACTTTGATTGATGGCCGTGCTATTGTTGCTGTTTATAAAATTTAACCAAAGTCAAAAATTTAATAAATACCAAATCTATTAATAAAAATTTATAATTACTTTGCGTCTGGAAAAACTCTGTATATTACTCGATACCACGTGTTTTTTTAGCTCATTGCTTGAGCACATTTTGTCAACTTCCTGGGAAGCCATGAAGAGCCTGTTTACGTCCTGGGCGGAAAATTTTCCGCAGTGATGTATAATTTGCGTGATTAAATCATGAAAGTCGTATTTTTTGGATTTTGGAACATTTTTATCTGCACATTGCAGTTCCAATAACTTATTTCTGACGTAGTCAAAGGTCAGATATCTTGATTGAGCTAATAAAATAAAATAAAATGGCAATAGCGTGATAAAATTCTTAAAAAATATTAATAAAAGAGATATAATAAGAATAAAAAATATATATTACCCATTCTTGAGGACAGTTGTTCTTTGCTCCAAAGTTGAAAGACTAATAAACTTCAAAACTATAAATCCTATAAATAAAGAATGGTTTGCGTAACTTACGCTTGAGTCAATCAAAAGCAACAACAAGCAAGGAGAGAAGCCAGACTTAACCAAGTTACGCGTAACTTACGCTCAAGTGAAACACTAACACCAACAAGCATGCATGAAGCCGATACTAAGCCAAGTTACGCGATACTTAAACTCAAGTCAAACACTACCCTCAACAAGCAAGCACAAAAGCCATACTTAACCATGTTACGCGTAACTTACGCTCAAGTGAAACACTACCACCAACAAGAATGCATAAAGGCGATACTAAACCAAGTTTCGCGAAACTTAAACTCAAGTCAAACACTACCCTCAACCAACGGGAGAGCATTCGGAACGTTCGCCCCAGAAAATTTCCGTAGAAAGTTTCTCTCGCTTTAGTGACGTCATAGTGTTCTACTATCTCGGGGTGAAGAACCTAACCTATATATATATATATATATATATATATATATATATATATATATATATATATATATATATATATATATATATATAAGCTTGAAAATGGGTTCAAATGGGAAGATTCATGCCGAATTGAGAAAAACCTAACACAATGGGGAAATGCATTGCAAATTTAATAAAAAGGACCAAATGGGAAGATTCTTGCCGGATTGAGAAAAACCTAACACACAATCAACAAAGGTTTAATGTTTTATTTCCACTCTCTTCTGAGAATCGCAAAAAGAAGTGAAGCATTTCAGGCAAAATTACACGTATTTTTGTTTAAAGCGGATCAAAACTTAATTTTAACAATTTGATCGTCAATGGAGTAAGAAGTTACGGAACACATGGGCTCTACTGCAATGTAACGTAAAAATTGTAAAGTCAGAAGCCAAATTAAGAAATCAACTAAATGTCAGTTTTTGGCGGTGTAGCGTGTTTTGCCTCATGGAATGAGAGTCTGACTAGATGTTCTCACATTCGATTCTCAAAACTTGAGGATCGCTGGCTTTTGTTTGCTTTCGTGGCCGGATTGCAAGTAACTGTAAAGTCAGTTGGAATTTGGAAAGAATGAGAGTCTGACTAGATGTTCTCACATTCGATTCTCAAAACTCAGTCTCCAGTAATGTAACCGCGGCAATCAGAAGTAATGCAGGAAGCTAGGAATGAACCAAAGCATTTCCCAGGCGAGGGCGAAGTGGTCGAGCATACCTCTCGCGGATTCTTATAGGAATTGCTGGAAATGTCCCCCTTCATGGTCTACGCATAGCCGTGATCGGCGGACTATGGAAAAGCATGCCCTCCTTGTCTCGCCACTTTGCCTGATGAATTCAAACGCACCAAGGATCCTCGCGCGAAGGGTTTCTTCGTCAGGGACTTCCTTTGCGTAAACTAAATCCTTCACGCGGCCCCAAAGGAAGTAGTCGAGTGGTGTAAGGTCTGGTGATCTGGCAGGCCAAGGCGTTGGTCCCGCTCGACCAATCCATCTTGGGCCAAACGTCTCGTCTAGATATGCCCGCACTTGACGGCCAAAGTGCGGCGGTGCCCCATCGTGCTGAAACCAGAGTTGCGCACGATCAGCCAATGGTAGTTCGTCCAACACATCTTGAACATCTGTTTGCAAAAACTCCAAATAACGTTCCGCGTTAAGACGAAACGGAAGGATAAATGGACCAATCAGGGTGTTGCCTAGCATTCCGGCCCAAATGTTTATACGCCATTCTTCTTGAAAACTTGCGTTGCGAATGAGATGCGGATTTTCGTGAGCCCAATAGTGCAAGTTGTGTAAGTTTAGAATGCCCTTCCTTGTGAACTGTGCCTCATCCGACCAGAGAATACGGCCACGGAAATGGTCGTCCGCATCATGTTGTTCCAAGAGCCATTGGAAGAACAATTGGCACCTTGGAAAATCGAGGGGTCGCAATTGCTGCACTCTTTGGTAATGGTATGGGTGTTGATCATCATGGTGAATGGTTCGCTAAACGATCGGCTGGGGAATGTTGAGCATTCTGCTAACACGTCTAGTGCTGAGAGTGGGGTCGATAGACACCATATCCAAAACATTTTCCTCGACTGCCACTGCTCTTAATGCTGGACGTCCACGATCCACCCCTTGAATCAAAACGCTTCCAGTTGCCCGCAATCTTTCCTGTGTTCTTGATATTACGCGAGAATCTGGATGACGCCTATTTGGAAACAATTCCGCGTAGTTTCCTTCACAATAGCCTAAAGCTAGTATCATATCGGTGTATTCACCGGTTGTATAAACTGCCATCAAAAAGCGGTTTTCTAAAACTTAGTTTTTAAAAAAGCGGGTTGGTTTCGTTCACTGTCTGCGCTGTTTAAAATCTAATTTGAAATAGGCTTAAGAATTGTTGGGAAGATCGTAGTCACGAGACTTAAGCACGGTAAAAGGCTGCACGTGCCATTTCAAAATGTTTAAATGTTGGCGCGCGACGGCGAATATCAGTTTGAAATTTCAAGAAAACCAAGGCTTAGCTCAAAAACACAATAAAAATAAAAGCAGCTTCAATACCCTTCCAAATTCCAACTGACTTTACAGTTAGTTGCAATCCGGCCACGAAAGCAAACAAAAGCCAGCGATTCATCAAGTTTTGAGAATCGAATAAGAACATCTAGTCAGACTCTCATTCCGTGAGGCAAAACACGCTACACCGCCAAAAACTGACATTTAGTAGATTTCTTAATTTGGCTTCTGACTTTACAATTTTTACGTTACATTGCAGTAGAGCCCATGTGTTCCGTAACTTCTTACTCCATTGACGATCAAATTGTTAAAATTAAGTTTTGATCCGCTTTAAACAAAAATACGTGTAATTTTGCTTGAAAAGCTTCACTTCTTTTTGCGATTCTCAGAAGAGAGTGGAAATAAAACATTAAACCTTTGTTGATTGTTTGTTAGGTTTTTCTCAATCCGGCAAGAATCTTCCCATTTGGTCTTTTTTTATTAAATTTTCAATGCATTTCCCCATTGGGTTAGGTTTTTCTCAATTCGGCATGAATCTTCCCATTTGAACCCATTTTCAAGCTTACATTGGTGGAGGACTTCTTTATGGAGTTCACGGGGAAGTAAATCGCGCGCGCGATTACTAAACACGTGAGTCCCCTTAAAAAATGTATTCAACCCGCTGGGATTTTGATTAATTTAATTAATTTTAAGGGGTCATCCGTAAATGATTCTTATCATAACTTTTAAACGGTGGCCTGGATGACAAAATGCCATAGAACATTTTCGACTTAAAATCGCTCATAGAACCCGCAGTAGTTCGGTTATACCACCATTTTGGAATCACCCTATATATATACACATACATATATATATACATATATATATATACATATATATACATATATATACATTTATATACATATATATATATATATATGTTTATA
>JAEQBA010003956.1:0-24654 GCA_019434445.1 Phalangium opilio
TGGCAAGGAATGACTTCAACTTTCTCGCCGTTTTTTCGCAGCATTTCGCCGTTGAATTTTTCGCACATGGCTAATTTAGGCATCAAACAAATTGGGCGAAACCCTTCATTGGACGTTTAATGAAAAGGTCCATAGCCACCTCGATGTTTTTTCCTCGAGAACCAATCTACTTTCTAAGGTGCAACATCAGCTTTAGAAATTTCCAATTCTAACTCTGCTTAAAATGTCGCCGTAACTTTGGTCGTTGGCTTGTCTAACATTTTGCGTTAGTTCATCGTATTTAAAAAACTTCCAAAGATCACTTCCTCCGATGCAATTGAATCTAAGTCTGGCTTCTTCGGAAGTGATTTTGATGAACGCGGGATTTCCTTGAACCGGAGGCAATTGGAAAAAGTCACCCAAAACAAGGATAAATACAACTCCACCAAATGGTTGGTTCATTTCCCAAAATTCGTTCAGCCTCAAGTGAACGTGAGTCAGTAACACCGACGAGACCATGGAAATTTCATCAATAATTAACAGTTTTAAATTTCCCAAAGTTTCTTTCATAATGCTCATATTGTCAGAACTTAGGGAATGGTATTCGGCAATACGCCCATGATCTACCGGCAACATTAGTAATCTGTGTAATGTTACGCCATTAACATTCAACGCTGCCAAACCCGTTGGCGCGGCAATTGCCACGCTAGCAGGATTTTGAAAGCGTCGCCTTACTGCGTTGGCGAGAGTGTCGATAAGAAACGATTTGCCAGTGCCACCAGGTCCCGACACAAAAAGGCACTTGTTTCCAGATTTTTCTCCCTCTTGGGAGAAGTGATCCATGATGTGATCATATATTCGCCTTTGATCCGAGTTTAGTAACGCCACATTGTCATCATCAGTCTCGAAATTGATTTCCATGGCAGCTTCCACATCAGCCATCGCGTGTTCAGTTTCGATAACAATTTCTTTCCCTTGTAGCGCATTTTCATCGTCTTCACTTTCGGCCTCCGATACTATGGTTTCTAGCTCGTTCGCCTTTTTAGAAGCCTTCCGTTTCTTTTCAACTTCTTTGGAAACCGACAGCTTCTCGTGATATTCTCTCATGTCTTTTAACACCGAAAGCGAGTTTTCGAAAGCATCGGCGTATGTTTCAAAATCGCCCAATAGCTCAGTTTCGTCACGCCACGGTTTGAAGAGGATCAGTAGAGCGTGACAATACTGTTCTTTCTCCTCCATCGGGTCGTGAATAAAGTGCTCTATTATGTACGGCTTAATTCTCTTTCTCATGAAACCCAGATTGTTTTTCAACTGGATGAGATTCGCATTTTTCTCGACACCCTCGGAGCGCATGGCATAATCGTAAAACTGACCAAATTCCCGCAAACTAAGATTTTCCAAGCTGTCGGGACGATTCGGATACTTGTCGTCGACGAACCCTTTTTGGCAAGTGTCCTTGCTTTCGGGGTCAGTTTCCCTCAAACGAGCGAGTTCCTTGTAACCTTTCAAAATTCTCGATCGGTTTTCTTTCAAGTTAGTGTTTATAAATTTAGTGCTGTCAGACTTGTTGTAAAGGTCTTGGCCCAGCATCATATCGAGAGCTTCATAAATTCCTATTTGCTTGCACGTCAAAGATTTCAATCTATAGGCAAATAATTTTTGGACAAACTTTCGTTGCCTAACTCGGCAAAAGTTTGGTCCATGTCAGCCCGGTCTCCCTTTGTCACGTAAGCCGTAACATAGTTTGCCACTATTTCCGATTTGTCAGCGACAAATTGCAAATCCATGTTGGCTTTGGAAGCCAATAGTAGCGTTGGATTATAATCATTTATTAATTCTTCGTGCTGTTTTCTCGGCAAGTCGTACAACCGTTTCTGCACCTTTTTCATTTTACGGTGACGAGTAACTGATCTAACGGAATTCATAGTCGCTACGTTTGTTACGTTACGAGGGAAACCGTAACGACACACTCTCGATCCTTTTTTAGAATTTTTCACCTTCTTGTAACAACTGGAGGTGCATTTGTGAAATTGAAATTTTTTTACCAGCCGGTGCAATTCTGGACTTATCGATGCGCTTGGCATCGAACACGTGACGTGTTTTTGCACGTAATCCAAAATAGTCTCGGGCGAAGAAGTTCCAATCTTTGGAGCGTCCTTGGCCCACAAAAGCATGTGGTAGTGAGGTAAACCACGAGATTGGTATTCAACCCGCCAAAAATGATGTTCTATCATGCCAAGAACTGGATTTTGCTTACACAAGACAAAGTTGTTTAGCAGCGACCTCACTTTGTTGTGAAAGTGCAAATTTACGCTAAGCGGATCCAAATTCAACAATTCAGCCACCGTCATCGACTCTATTCCTGGAACGTCTGAATTCACTTTTCTCAAGTGATCGTGCAGTTCCATATCATCGTATTCGGCCGGATTAAAAGTTAAAAGCCAGGTGGGAGGACCAAATTCCCGAATCATCGCTAAAACGTTTCTAAGAACTTTATACCAGTAGTCCTTAGTTCCTCGAATATGACCCAAGAAAGTAGCTAAATTACTCTCAAGTTCTTTATCGCCAGATTCAACGCGACTGAGCAAATTTTCAACCCCAATAGGCATGGGTTTTTTTACACGAAGAACGTAGTTCAAACTGCTAGAAATCGCTTTCATTTCGCATTCTTGATAAGAATGGAACAGATAGGCGTAATCTCGTCTAAAAATTGGACTCTTGTTCAAAAAACGGGATAAACGATACTCGGTTTCCGTTATTTTCCCAAATGGTCTATCATCGTGCTTGCCAAAGCGACCCTTAGGGAACAAATGAACAAAGCTCATGTATTCCAAGTTTTTGTCCCAAGTGCTAACTGGCTCGGCTTCGACGCGCTTCATTTGGTAAGCGCCCAGTAAATCTTTCGGTGGTTGAACGTTCACTGGATGAATAGAGTAATGATCGTACAGATCATTGGCTTCACCCTCAGATAGTTTTCGCAACAAAGCCTCGGGCTGTGTTAAAATTTTGTAGGCGTTGCCTGGTGCAAGCCTAGACTGATTTTCATCCTGCTCCTGTATGTTCGAAGCGTTTTGGTCACCTTGGACGTCGTGACTACTATCCGCTGGCCCTTCTGTTTGAAGCGCAGCGGAAGCGCGTGTCAACGCATCGGATACATCATTAATTAACGCAAGTGGATCTGTTACGCTCAGTAATTCTTCGGGAGTCAATGAATTTTCATTTCCATCAATTTCTTGCGTGCCACAAATATATTCCTCATTCATTGTCGAAATATCAATGTCTTTGTAAAAAGGGTTTATCTTTTTCAGCACACTGAATGCTTTCAACACTTTTTCGAGGCAAACAACCTGTTGCCAAACTTTTTTGTCCGCTGTGGGAACGCCATTCACCAAGATATGCAGTTCGTGATTTTTGGGCAACGTCTTGGGAATCATCTTCAAATTTTTCTCCACGGGTATTGGAAGATAAATTACTCTTCCCTTCAAAGCTTTAACCGTGCCAAATTGCATGTTGGAGTTGGTTTTAGTGCCTAACCGCACCACAGTGTGGAAGGCTTTCACAAGTTGAATTAAAACTTTCTCGAACATGTTTAAATTGGTGACATCTGGCGGAGGATTGTCAACTGCCAAGTTGTTCAGAAAACTTCTGTTGGGAACTTTACCCTTTCCCAAATCCGTAGCGCAGTAACGACATAGAAGCATGTCCGCTTCTCTAGCGTCCGAATTATTCATTATCCAGCCAGCTCTTAAAATCAGATAGGCCTCGTTCTCAAAAACAGCACTGTTTACCAATTTTTCTACTGCTCTTAAATCAGATTTTTTCAATAATCTTAAACAGCAGTCGCAGGGCGTGTCGTGAAACTCGTTGGTGTTTAGCATTGCCCGAGCGAATTGATTCTCGTAAAGACTCAAGATTTCACTTTCATCGAGACTCGGCCGAGGAGCGTTAACGCTTCCTTCAGGAGCATCGTTTTGTTCCTTATTTAAATTTTTCCCACGTGTAGCAAGGGTTTTCCTTAATTCCGCCATGACATTCGTCACAGACTCGTAATCACCACTTTCAATTTCAGTTGAGATTTTAGTTAACGCGTTGAGTAACGCTTTGACGTGATAAATATTATTCAGAATATTTCTAATTCCCGAATAGTGAGGAGCCAGTTCAGCGAAAGCACGCAAATAACTTTGGCACTCTTCGCTATCAGCGCAGTAAGCAGTGTGTCCTAGGAACGGAACTATTCTCACAACTATTTCGTCTCCATCTGGTGGTATAAACACGTTTGATTTTTTGCAAAATTCTTTTCTTAATTCGCAAAGGTCCAAATCAGACTCAAAAATTTTAGTCAAAGATTTTTCATTCGCATTGGCAACTGTGTTTACGAAAGCTAGTACTTTTGCAATGGCTCGAGTTCGAACATTACAAATATCACTGCATTCCCAATATACAGTTTTGTTTTGGGTTTCAATAAACCCACCTTCATTGATCACAAAATTTGCTTTTGGATTCTTCTCTTCAGTTTCAACAATGTTGAAAAGATTCGTAACATCTCCCGATTCATTAACTTGTAAAACTAGTTCAACATTACTAGTTGCGTTATTGTTTTTCATGTCAACGATATTTCCCATTTCGTCAACAAACAATTCTTTAGTCGAAGTGGTAACACGGTCTCTCAGAACTTTTCGTACACGACCATCAGAATCCAATTGAAAAATTTTGCCGTAATGTGACTCATCGTCATTTTTCAATATTTTACCATTATTTCCAATCGGATAATAGGTAGTTTCATGGAAATAGGCCTCTTTCATGCTACTGTGAAGCCTTTTACCACCCACAACTTCTGTCAAATTGTCACAAGTGACTGACCCAATTTCTTTGATTTTTTTGACAAAATCCTTAAATTCACTAACTATCCTCGTTACTTGGGCGTGGTAAGCCGAATATAATTGCCTTTTGAAATGCAATATTCTACCAGCTAGCACTTGGCATTTTAGGTTGTGAGAGATAGACTTCGTGCGTTGTTTTTTAGTCTCACCGTTGAAAGACTCTGACGCCGCCAGTCTTTCAGTTAGACGTTTGACTAGAAACCTTTTATAGCTTTCAGCTATAATTTTTTTGTTTTTCGTTTTGAAAATTCCCGCATTGAGAAGCTTTTTTGCAAAACCAAACTTATCTTGTTTAGTGGGTTTCATATATTTTTTTTTATTTTTTGATTGGGAACCCACATTAGTAGTGCCACCACGTGGTTTAGTCCAATTTTTTTTTTTCGCAATACCAAGGCCAGATTTACGCGCAACTTGATTATTTGCGTATTTTCTCTGAAAGCACTCCTTCTTTTTCAAATAGTGCTTTTTAAGGCAAAGTTGCCTACTTTGCTTCTTTTGCAAAGCTTTACTCTCAGCTTGCAATTTTAAGTTAGCTTCTGTTCTAGATTTCCCCATTGCAAGGCGTTTTTTTTTCCGCTTAGCTTGTTCTCGAGTAACCATTTTAAATAGTCAAGAATGGCTGTCACAATAATGTATTTAATAATATATTGCAACGGGTTTTGCAAATATGTTTGTTACACCCAGCAGTTCACAAGGAACTTTTTAAGAACTCTTTGAATTGGCAAAGGTACACACAGAACCCTTTAAATTTGCAAAGGTACACAAAGAAACCCTTGAATTTGCAAAGGTACACAAAGAAACCCTTGAATTTGCAAAGGTACACAAAGAAACCCTTGAATTTGCAGAGGTACACAAAGAAACCCTTGAATTTGCAAAGGTACACAAAGAAACCCTTGAATTTGCAAAGGTACACAAACAAACCCTTTAAATTTGCAAAGGTACACAAAGAAACCCTTGAATTTGCAAAGGTACACAAAGAAACCCTTGAATTTGCAAAGGTACACAAAGAAACCCTTGAATTTGCAAAGGTACACAAAGAAACCCTTGAATTTGCAAAGGTACACAAAGAAACCCTTGAATTTGCAAAGGTACACAAAGAAACCCTTGAATTTGCAAAGGTACACAAAGAAACCCTTGAATTTGCAAAGGTACACAAAGAAACCCTTGAATTTGCAAAGGTACACAAAGAAACCCTTGAATTTGCAAAGGTACACAAAGAACCCTTTGCAAAACACTCAGATTTCAATGATGTAGGTAATAATGAAATGTGAGTAATAAAAAATAGGCTTATCATAAACTTTAACAAAAGGAAAATTGGAAAGAAAAAAATAATTGAGCACAAACGATGTATGAAGTTGGTTTAAATAACCAACTTATTAACCCATAAAATACTTCTAAATATAATTTGAAGTAATAGATATAATTAAATACAGGTTTTTAATAGAGGAATACGAACCTTAAGCCTGGCTTCGGAAAGTTGCCGCCTAAAAGTGAACTTTGAAGAGGCAGAGTTCGTAAGGGTGTAGCCCACTCGATCACCCAAGTGCGTGCAACTTGCGTGATCGAGTGGGGCAGTGAGCTCAAAAATAGGATAATGTGCTCCCTGAGTGGGGTGTGGTAAGGGCGAAAAGCCGAAAAAAAGTGAACTTTAAAGAGGGCAGGGTTGCCATATTGGGCTGGAAAGCCGCCAATTGGGCTTCTTCTCAAAACTATTGGCTTGAAATAAAAGGGTTGGCTGTTGGCTGGAAATTGGGCTTGTCGGGGTTTTTCTTTGGCTTTCTGTACTTAAAATACCGCCAATAGGGGAAGATCATTAGAATGCCCAAAAAACTGACAAATGGTGCTGTCAAACCTTAAATAAAATGATTTCATTTTGTTTTGCGTTTTAAAAATGGTGTCAGTATAGAATTTGCATTAAAATTTCTAGAAAAAACTAATTTCAAATTTTCACGATAATTTTTTGGCTTGATTTTGGGCTGGATAGTTTAGATATTAGGCAGTTTTTGGGCTTCTTTTCGAAACACTGATTGGCGGTTTTTTGGGCTTGTTTCCAATTTAATTTTGGCGGGTTGAAGGTTTTCAATCTGGCATCCCTGAAAGAGGGGGAAGGTGCCCTATTAAAAATCAAAATTGCGGCTGTATGTAAGGAAGTTTTACTAGTTAAACCTTGTTTAAATCTATCACATAAGGGTAGTTTTTAGGTTTTAACGGGCAAAATTATAATTACATTTATATCATAGAATTGAACGTTGTTGAACAAACGATTATTCTCCTTTTGGAGTATATAGAGTTTGTAGAAAGTGGCAGAAAGAGATGTTAGTGGAAAGAGCCCAAGTCTTAAAGTATAAGTATGCAGTCATAAAAGGGAAGGAAACGGTTTAAAAATTAAAGCAATTTGCTTGAAAACAATGACATGAGGTGAGATGTTTGTTTGAATATTTTTGGAAATTTCAAAACATGCTCCTGCAAATCTGTGTTTTATGTCAGGATTGGTTATAAACCCAGATTTCCCATTCATGGGAGCTTCACCTGATAACAAAATTTCTTGCGAATGCTGCGGTCTTGGATTATTAGAAATCAAATGCCCTTATTCAGTAAGAGAAATAAAAATAGACGAGTATGCAACTACGAAATCTTCATGCTTGGAATATTGTTAACAAACGAAGAAGTATAAACTGTCCTCTAGTTACGCTTACTATTATCAAGTACAAACCCAAATGATGATCCGTGATAGAAGTTATTGTGATTTTTGTCATTTGGACACTGAATGAAGTCAAAATTGAAAGAATTTTACCTGACTGAACTTTGGGAAGAAATAATTCAAAAATGTACAAAAAATTTTTACAAGTGCATATTATTAGAATTGGTTTGTAAGCATTTTAGAAGAAATGTTCTCTATAATGGCATTAGAGAAATTCCAGTGAACTCTCTAGCCGCAATTGTAAAAATCTGGTCAATAAAAAGTATTGTTATTGCGGTAAAGGGGAAGAGGGGAGAATGATAGCTTGTGATAATGAGAACTGTGATAGAAATAGTTTCATAATAACTTTCATTACATATCTTTAAAAATTACAAAGGCCCCAAGTACAAAATATTTTCTAAAAACCAACCCAAAAACCGAGGTAGAGGTAGACCAAGATAGAAAAAGTGATAAAACTTAATTTGTGATAATTTTTATTCCTTCCACCTTAATTGTGCAATAAAAAATTTAAAATTTGCAAAAATATACTATGAACATCTTAAATCTAATCAAATGGTACTACAGAATTGATGGAAGGCAAGTATAATAAACGGTCCTCGTTTCATTTGATTGTATTTTTTGAAGTCTTCATAAAAATTTATATTTTCTATGGTTAGATCAGTTTGAATTTCGGCAGTTTTGTATGTATTATTGCTTGTCTGACTCGATGCCTCCACCATTTTAACATTAGCTTGAACAGATGCATTTAAAAAAAGTGGTACGCATTGACAAGCAACTTCAGCTCTTCCAGAATCTTCAATTCTGTCTTCAAGAATGCTTATTTCCATAATCACAGAATCATCTAGACTGTCTACCGTTAACACAGAATCATCTTGACTATCTTCCGTTAACACAGAAACGAAGAGATCATTTCCCAATGATGACATTGAGATCGCATTTTCACTTTTTGATTCCAATTCTCTCTTCTTCTCAGAACGCTCTAAATACCGATTATGTAAATCTAGTCTAGATTTTGGAGATCTTAAGCTTTGCACACTTCTATATCCCAGGAAAAGTGATGGAACCCAATCAGGGTGCGTCTCATCCTCCAAATTTGATGGTTTTCCTAAATTAAAATACATTGCATTAATGAAAAAATTTTAAAACTTGTACCATTTCTTTAATTTTAGTATTTCTTACCTGAAATAAAATGACGACTACATATTCTATGCCATTTCTGTATTAGATCAAAAGTTGAAAATTTTTTTTCAAGATGAAGGGCGTTAACCCAAGCCTGCCTTCTTTTACGCGAAAGTTCTTCAATATAAGGCCCATATTTCTTATTTACACAAGGAAAACAGTAAAACGAAATCCCCTTATCTTTTTCCGTGCGACTTTTACACTTAAAAACTGAACAATAAACCATTTTTAACTAAAATATTAATTAAAATTGCTAAGCCTGTGCCACTCTATGAGGATTTTAAAGGAAAACTCATTTGTCGTCTGCTACGTCAGACTCACTCAGAATCTGGCAGCCCGAAACCGGAAATAAGCACAGGACAGTGGACATTGTCCAATAAAATTTTAAAATGTCCCATAACTTTTTTTTAAACTATGGACAGTTTGACCAATGAGTATCCCGAAATTTTGATATCTTGACTATGGAGAAGCGACAATATTTTGGCACGCACACTCCAGTTACAATGTCCTATAAATTTTCGAGTCAAATAGGGGGTCACTGGACACACGTCCTATAAGAAATATTTCTTATTTCCAACCCTGATTGCAAACCAGCAAAAACAATTTTGATTGGTCGGTTACGAAAGTTCTAAAGACCACCACTAACCTAGCTAGCGCTGAAGACGAATTATTGGGGGCAGCACTGTAGAGCGTCTTTTTTCAAAAAAATTAATAATCATAACTGTCAAAAAATATAAATTTAATAAACCAAAACTTTTTAAAATGTATTAAACCAAAAATATTTAAAAATGTAATAAAACAAAAAATATTTAAAATGTAACAAAATAAACATTAATAAAACTTGTTAAAAGTGTTTGAGATAAATTATAAATCTGGGGTCCATTAGTTAACAAAATAAGGTGTGCTGTCATTACTTTCCTTGGAAAATCACTGTTAACGACAGTGCTTTTTCTTATGTTTAATAGTTTGCAAGATAAACAAAGATGTTACGTTGGCGAGAAATATGTGGATATCTTCTGTAGAAAGCGTGGTTTTTCATAAAGCCTTACCTAATTTAAGATTTTAATCATTTGGGTAGAATTATTAGTTCAAAATATTCCTAAATCCAATTACAGTCAAAGCTTCCTGACATTTAAAATGTAGTTTGGTCTAAAAGCTATAAGGAGCTAACAACTGGCTAGGGGGAACAGATAGTCTGACGTCACACAGCCCCTCTCTGGTTGGAATTTTTGCGAGTAGAATACTGTTTCCAACCGTTAGGGGGGATGAAACTCCAGTAAGAGATAGAAGGGTGTGACGTTTCAGGGTCAGAACTGTTAGCTCCCTATTGTCTCCGTCATGAGTTCCCATATCAGAAGGGGAAAAGAAGTATTATATTCTTCCCCATAATATTTATCAAATTATTATTAATTTATTAATTTCTTTATCAACTTGCGTAATCATTTCCTTCCTAACATAACTAATTAAAAGATTATTAATTTCTTTATCAACTTGCGTTAATCATTTCCTTCCTAACATAACTAATTAAAAGATTATTAATTTCTTTATCAACTTGCGTAAATCATTTCCTTCCTAACATAACTAATTAAAAGATTATTAATTTCTTTATCAACTTGCGTTAATCATTTCCTTCCTAACATAACTAATTAAAAGATTATTAATTTCTTTATCAACTTGCGTAAATCATTTCCTTCCTAACATAACTAATTAAAAGATTATTAATTTCTTTATCAACTTGCGTAAATCATTTCCTTCCTAACATAACTAATTAAAAGATTATTAATTTCTTTATCAACTTGCGTTAATCATTTCCTTCCTAACATAACTAATTAAAAGATTATTAATTTCTTTATCAACTTGCGTAAATCATTTCCTTCCTAACATAACTAATTAAAAGATTATTAATTTTTTCATCAACTTGCGTTAATCATTTCCTTCCTAACATAACTAATTAAAAGATTATTAATTTCTTTATCAACTTGCGTTAATCATTTCCTTCCTAACATAACTAATTAAAAGATTATTAATTTCTTTATCAACTTGCGTAAATCATTTCCTTCCTAACATAACTAATTAAAAGATTATTAATTTCTTTATCAACTTGCGTAAATCATTTCCTTCCTAACATAACTAATTAAAAGATTATTAATTTCTTTATCAACTTGCGTAAATCATTTCCTTCCTAACATAACTAATTAAAAGATTATTAATTTCTTTATCAACTTGCGTTAATCATTTCCTTCCTAACATAACTAATTAAAAGATTATTAATTTCTTTATGAACTTGCGTAAATCATTTCCTTCCTAACATAACTAATTAAAAGATTATTAATTTCTTTATCATCAACTTGCGTTAATCATTTCCTTCCTAACATAACTAATTAAAAGATTATTAATTTCTTTATCAACTTGCGTTAATCATTTCCTTCCTAACATAACTAATTAAAAGATTATTAATTTCTTTATCAACTTGCGTAAATCATTTCCTTCCTAACATAACTAATTAAAAGATTATTAATTTCTTTATCAACTTGCGTTTATCATTTCCTTCCTAACATAATTAATCAAAAGATTATTAATTTCTTTATCAACTTGCGTAAATCATTTCCTTTCTAACATAATTAATCAAAAGATTATTAATTTCTTTATCAACTTGCGTTAATCATTTCCATCTATTATTATTATTATTAGTTCCAAACCATTGTTTGTTGGATGGCTCACTAATAGTGGTTTTGTTCGAAACTGAGCTTCATTCATGAAATATTACATATAACCACAATTAATATAACTTGTTAAAAGTGTGTTTGAGTTAAATTATAAATATGTAAACTATTAATTAAGAAAATAAGGTTTGCTGTCAATACTTTCCAGAAAATCACCGTTAATGGCAATAGTATTTATTGTATTTAATAGTTTACAAGGTAAACAAACGTGTTACGTTGGTGAGGAATATGTGTATAAATCTTCTGTAGTGAGCGTTGTTTTTCATAAAGCATTACCAAATGAAACATTTTAATCATTTAGGTAGAATACAAGGTTTTAATTAATACAATGGAACCCTGATTTGAGTAAATAAATAACGGCATTTTTAACTATCACTACTGTTACCTATGCTTACGAAATAAATAAAGCATAAATTCATAGCATAATACAAAGCAGACTTCGAAGACAGAGCATATATGAGGAAACCAGGATGGGAAATAAGATTGACGGGCCTGGTGCACTATGGATATTGTTTTGACCAAGGCTTAGAGAAATTAATTCACCATGGCTGCGCACCACGATTAGAAGCATTAAAGGGGCTGAAGCGACCAAGGCTTAGCGCAATTTCACGGGTTTCACCGCCTTAAAAAAAGTGGCAAGTTTAGAAACAGATTGTGGGACAATAGAAAGGTGGAAAATTATGAAATTAGGCTTATATTAAAACTTGAAACCTACTTTATATTATATTTAAAATCTATCCATCAGCAAATCCTCAAAAAATATGAAAATGACAACGATAAAGGACCCACTCTCAAATTTTTTCCCCTTAAAAAAATGGCGACCACAAACGGGGTATTTGTCACGGCGGCAATATTAAAGCAGTCTTATCTCACTACCGATAGGGCATTTCAACCAAAAGGCATTAAGAAAAAACAATCGGATTAATATGACGCAACTAAACGCAAAAAAAGGCCAATTTTGGTCGCGCTGCAATTTTCTAGTAAATCAGTCTATCCATGCTTAAATAACGCAGATTGGGGTAATTTTGAAAATTTAAAATTAAACATACTTAAACTTAAAATTAATCAATGAAAGCTGGAAAGCACAAATACTAAATATGAGGCTTTCATTTGAAACCGTTTTCAAATCAAACAAACGTATAGTTATTTCATGACGGCTTCCACAAAAAGGCTATCTGTTAAATTTTTCCCATGTTATTTCTATGGAAAATTTCATGATTTTCATCAAAATATCGTAAAATTTTTATGGAAATGAAAACCACCCTTAGCAACTTTATTTTTTATAAGAAAAACTAATGGATGGATCTTTTTGAAATTTTAACCACATATTTAGGTCCCGAATTGTAGTTCTGTGGAATTTTTTCAAAGCAGTTAATACGATACAAAAAAAGTTATAACCAATCAAAAAACCATCCTTATACATTAAAGTCGGTATGAGGTCTTATCTAAGAGAGCTATCGCTCTCCTAGAATAACAAACTGGAATCCTCGTTCTATAAAGAATTTTGTTAACCATGTGCAAACATAAGTAGAAAAATATTTTTCAGAAGTGTTGCGCTATTTGGCTACCCAGTAGGCCATACCAGCACCCCTATGTAATCATATTTACATTAGACACTAGGGTTGGTTAGCAACCCCACCTTAAGATGAAAGATATATCTCATTGGGTAAGATTTACCATTCCCTGGTAGCTTCTGCTTCCAATTTAAATTGTCGTGACGTGACGTGACGCTCCTATCAATTAAGGGAGATAGTATAAACCCTTAGCGCCCTAGGAAACCCCCCCCTGGTCCTGTCATCGTTGCTGAGTACCCCCAAAAAATCATGGGTTAAAAAAATGACCCCACATTTTGCCTCCTCCGACATATTTTTTTACATGGTAATGTTCCATTGGTAGAATCACTCCCACATAATTTTTTTCTGCACAAGCAACGCATGGCTGAATATTCCAACAGAAGTAAATTAATTTCGAAGTAAACTAAGTGAAAAACATTCTGAAAATTGTTCAATTTGTTTCGCGAGTTATGTCAGTACAGATTGTTTCAAAAAGGGCAATTATTGGACTGAATGTAACTTCTATGACCAATTTTTGCCCAAAAGGACACCCCCTAAACAGGTTATGATTGGATTACCCCTTCATGAAATTACCATTCTCTTTCAGTTTCTTACTTAAAGGGGCCATCCCTAAAACACTCTTAATCATAACTGGTTTAGGGTTAAGGTGTCCCTTAATTAGGGCAAAATGTCTTAGAAGTTACAACATTTTCGGCTCAAAATTGAACATTTCCATAGAATCATCCCAGTATATGTACTTCGGTCCCATAATTACCCCTTCCTTTTTGGAACACTTCGCATTACTTCATGTTCCTGTACTTCAGTTAAAGGCAAACGTGTTAGGAGGTCGGAGGTTACGCTATGCAACGCCATAATCACCGTCACACAGTCTGCACAGTTTTTTTTCTTCCCCCTTTAGGCTTAGCATCATCATGCGCAAAGAGTTATTATAAACGTCTCAAAGGGATGAGTTGCATTTTTTTGTGGTGTGGTTTAAAATTACAAGTATTATTTTTTATTTTAATGCTGTAATTCGAGTGATAAGAGAGACGCTTATTTTTACTTTTACGCCTTCTGTCTCTGTCTTCGACTCAAAAAAAAATGTTGGTTAACTTTCTGATTTTGAAAATATTTAGCTTTAGAAAATATACCCCCCAAAAATATAGACTATTCTATTAATTACTTGCAAGGAAACCAACAAACAAGCGGGAGGCCGCATTCTTCGGTTATTTCCATGGCGCCAACCAAGATACAACGTCAGACGGAGTTCACCCTTCACTAACCGCGGTGAGGGAGGATAGCCGACTCGCGCTGCCACTAGCGGTGCTTCTTGGCGCCAGGAAATAACCCAAGAAGGTGACCTCCCCCGCCCCTGTGATGTTTACTTCTCTGTATGTAATTTCTGGAATGATTTATTTTAATTTATGTGTCTCAGTCTCTCGTGCAGTTTGATTTTTCTCGTGAAAATTTCATATTCTTTTCGTTCAGTTTTATTTGTCTCGTGAAAATTTCATATTATTTTCGTGCAGTTTTGTTTTTCTCGTGAAAATTTCATATTCTTTTCGTTCAGTTTAATTTTTCTCGTGAAAATTTCATATTCTTTTCCTGCATTTTAATTTTCTCGTGAAATTTTCATATTCTTTTCGTGCATTTTTGTTTTTCTCGTGAAATGTTTTGTCATTTCCTTTTTAGGGTCAAATTAGACTTAGGATATTTGACTATTTTTATCAGATAATTAATGTTTGTTTATAATTAATGAGTAATATCTAGTGATTTTCTGGTTTGGTTTTTATCGCAAACATCCCTAAAAACTTGGCCCTGTCAAAATATTCGATATCATTTGGTTGAAAATTGATATCGATGAAATTTAGCCTATCTCAGACGGTATTGACCCTATCAATCATTCGCAACTACAGCAGAGCAAGGTCGCGGAATTTTGAAGAAGTCTGCTGCTTGGTTTCAAGAAGTGCATTCATGACATGCATCATAAGTTCATGAGATATGTTGGCCATAAGTTTGTCACTGGTTACAAACTGGAGCTTGTCATGAAGTGAGTGAGTGACGTAGGTTATAGATTTTTGTAAAGCGACGCCTGGTGAGGTGCTGTCAAAGGCTTAGTAATGCAGACTAAATAGGACCTATGGAAGTCCTGCAAAATTAACCACCGAGTGTAGCCACTCAATTCTCGCTTGTCGTTCAGCTAAGACTTGCTCGAGCTGTAAGTCTCTCAGTAGCATTACGAAGTATAGGACGTGTTATACTTATGGATGGATCATATCTTATAAACTTATGATGCATACAATGAATCGTTTCTTTAAATCGGCGTATAAGAGAAGTTGGTGTTTTACTCTCGCTTACGTCACATCACGTCTAGAAAACTCTTGTCTCCAAAGACTGTACTGCGACCTGACCTTTATGTCTGTCTGGTTTGACCATACAGCAACCTAAATTTGCCTTAATAGAACCACGGAGTATGTGTTGAAGTAACTTTTGGTAACGTTGCATTCCAAAGTTGGAACAAGTCCCCTGCATGGTTTTAGAAAATCCTCGGCCGTTTATCAAAGTCAATATAAATATATTCGATTTAGAAGTTTTGTTTTTTTTTACTAAGTTTATCATCTTTTTCTTTATATACAGGGTGTTACTTAAAAAAGGGAGGGTAATTATAGGATCGAAGTACAGTGTGATGGTTGGTTCTATGGGAAATCAATTTTGTTCTATGGGAAATCAATTTTGAGTCGAAAATGTTGTACCTTCTATATCCCTAAAACACTGACTCCAATCATAACCTATAAACAGTGTTCCTTAGGTCAAAATGGACATTGAAGTTACATACATTTTCGACTCAAAATTGAACATTTCTCATAGAACACTCCCACTGTATGTACTTCGGTCCTATAATTACCCTCCCTTTTTTTAAGTAACACCCTGTATTTTATACTGAAAATTCAACATGTTTTTTTGGCTATAAGACAAAGGTTTTGGTGTCAAAATGGATTTATAACTTTTTGTTGTATAATTTTTTTCTAACCTCCCTCGCTCTCTAGCTATAGTGATGTGGTATTTTCTAGAGTATATAAAATGTCAAAGGTTCTCCTATCTTGTTTTTGTTTGTTATTTTTTTTGGAGCGGGGGGGGGGATGCTTACATGAAGAATATGTAAGGGGAAAATAATGGATTCCGCTTTTCTTTCCAACTTATTCTAGCAATTTTTCAAACTACAGCTTCTTTTTTTTTGTTGGTAGAGAAGAGGGAATGTTACTAGATGACGTAAAAACGCAAATAAGCGTTAACAAAATACGCTACCCAAAATAAAACTATGCCTAGAAAAGTTATTTGTCAAGAAACTTTCGGTTTCCCTCGCTTTCTTTAAGACACGTTATTATTATTATTAAACTTTCTTTTTCAAAGTTTCTTCAACCATAAACTAATTTTAAACATAACCAGCAAATAAATTTATACTTATTTTTAATTAATTTTTACTGTAATTCGATTTTATAATTACGGTTGTATATACAGAAGCATAAGTTTATAAGATACGTTCCCCCATAAGTATGACGACAATATAAACTTCGTAATGCTGGAGACTTACAGCTCGAGCTAGTTCTAGCAGAACGACAAGTGAGAATTGAAGTGACTACACTCGGTTAATTAGTTTTGCAGGACTTCCATCTAGGTCCTAAGCCTTTGACAGCGCCTGACCAGGCGTCTTCGCTTTACCTCGTATCTATGACCTACTTCAATCACTTCATGACAAGCTCCAGTTTCTAAGTTACCAGTGACAAACTTATGGTAGGAACATATCTTATGAACTTATTACAGAAGTTATTTACCCTGTTTTCCAATCTCGTATATTGGGTTTATATTACAAGATGCAAGGCTTATCACCAATGTAACTTGAAGATTAGTATCGTTACCAGTGGAAATCCTACCCTGCATCGCTAAGCCTTGGTCCATAAGAAACTATAAGATAATCATTAGAAATATCACCCTTATCTCTCTCTCTGTGTTAGTGTTTCGGAAGACCCAGCTAGCTTCCGTAAATCCATACCCTGCTTTTGAACTCATACTGTATAGTTAGATATGCTTAGAGTCAATCTAAGCGGATGAAAAAAAAAGACGGGGGTATAAATCCGAGATATCTTCTCATTCATTCGGATTCAGTCGTATTTATCAATGGAGCTAAGCCTAATCTGACGTGTTTAGGCTTAGGTTATGGAGTGTTTTTAACGCTTTGCATACTCCGGGTGGCGTTTGAACTGTATGTAGTCTTAGTATAGGGGGGAGTATAGCTCTTGTAAAATCAATAAAGATGATAGATTCTTCCATTAGTATTATTGCTATCGTTTTCTTTTTGAGATAGCAAAAACAGTAAGCCTCCCCTCTCTCTTGTAGATATGCTCCTCTCATATCTAGCTACATTGGAAGCCAATGGAAAATTATCAAATTACGATAGCTTCAGCTCAGGCTTTGTATGTATGTAGTAAAGGGGACTTTTCCCGCGATTGTTACAATCGTCTGCTATCATCTTCCCCAATTGTCATGGGTCCTAATAATTGTCAGAATCTCTCCCCTATTTATCTAGGAAGAACATCTATTCTTAACTCATAATTGGTTTCTTTAAAAGTTGCACGTGCAGATAGATCTCTTTAAAGGTTGCACGTGGAAATAATATTGAAGGTTGCACGTGGAAATGATATTGAAAGTTGCACGTGGAAATCATTTTAAAGGTTGCACGTGCAATTCTCTTCAAAAGTTGCACGTGGAAATCATTTTAAAGGTTGCACGTGCAATTCTCTTCAAAAGTTGCACGTGGAAATCATTTAAAGGGAGAATGAAATGCTCTGACAACAGTTTTATAATCGATTTAGATTGATCTAAATCATTAATAAAACTTATGAAAACCTTTCCTTTAATTTTATTTAAATTTTCAAAAGTTTCAATAGTTGACTTGCAAAGCCCAAAAGTCTCTTTTTTAAATAAAAACAAAGGTAATGCGAGTAAACAATTTTTATTAATTATTTTGATGTTATTTTATCAATATAAAATGATTGTCAGACCATTTTGGTCTCCCTTTAAAAAGTTGCACGTGGAAATCTTTAAGTTGATTTCATTTTTAGAAAATAAATTTTATTTCTACAAAGTTTTAGTTTTAGAAAGGTTTTAAAGAATCTCGGGATGTTGGTTGGGAGTTGTTTGGTCACGTAGCATTTTTAAGAGTATGAAATATCTTTGATGTTTACTGTAAAGTTTTCCCCCCTCAAATTTGAGTGAGATACGGAACCTTGAACGTGCCTTCTTGAAAACCGCAAAGGCTTAACAATTTCTATTAATAAGATCTTAGATAAATGCATGCATCTTTCAAACTTTTAAAGTTAAATTTTCCCATTTGCCACTAAATTGATCGAGCCAAGTCTTAACTGTAATTAAGAATGGCTTCTGGTAACGCGAATAAAACTTACGACAAGTCTCGTTACTCATTACTAATAAATATTCCCTTACGCGAACCTCAAGAGTCAAGACCAACTAAGGCTTAGTTATTAGTTAGATCTTGTCGTAATGCAACGCTTGATTAACTTGGAAGTCAAATTTCGAAATTCCACTCGTTACGCAACCAGCTGGGAGTCTGAAAACTTACAGGCGATATTTGTTTTGAGGAAGCCTAGGCCTATTTCAAGATAACTGTCCGCATTTTTCTACTAACCATGAACGTATATTTGCCTTTAACTGTACTGTCAAGTGACATAAGCAAAAGCCATTGCAATATGCATTCCTAACGTTCTTGACGCAACCATGGTTGGCTCTGTTTTCTCTTTAAGAGTTTTCTTCGTATTAAGATGGGTAATGCGGTGGAAGGTATATAAATGGACCGTTATAAGGTAGGGCGTACTATTCCACGTATTAATTAAGTGCAATTGAATACGCACGAGAATTGCGCCTCGAGGAAAAAACCGCGCGCGACATAAAAGCGACCGTTTGATTTATTTCAAACGTAAATTGGCACTACGTAAGAACCTTACGTATACGATGTTTTTATTAACGCGTCTTAGGGTTGATTGTGGTACACACTTAAGTTGAAATATGTAATATACATATATATGTATGCACTTCTGTTTATTTTTTCTTTGAGGGTTTTTTCTTTATATATATTACAAAGATTTGGCAAAGAAACAGTCGCAGAAACGCGTTATGATAATCTACACCGCAATCTTGAGAGAGCGGAACGAATGTGAAATTAAGTACAGTTTTTGTATGAATTCTCTTGTGTTTAACTTATATTACATGTGTTTTTATCTTCAAATGAAATTACTTCAAACTTTTCTACTAAATAAATTTATTTCAACTTCCTTGATGGTTGGAAGAAAGGAAAGAAAAAAATGTCTTTAAGCTCTTAGAAAATCTAAATTCCTTGGAACTTAAGAAAACCCAGGAGTTTTATGGAATCTTTGCCTCGAATCCTCTGGAAGAGATCGTAAAAACCTAACTCGATTTTCATATTTGCAGCGGGCGAGCTCGCGCGGCGCCTTTTGAAGTATATAAAAGTTAGGCTTAAGGACCTCTCCTAAGCCTTGGCATGCACGATTTTAATATCTTTCCCCAGCAACTTGGCTTCCTTCCACTCTATAGTCTGCCATAATCCCTAAAAATTCGGAAGCTTGCATGCTGCAGTGCCTAAGTCGCACGTGGAATATTGTACTAAAAGCCAAGCCAGAAGTACTTAAAATATCCTCTATAGCAGCAACCAATCTCCATTGGTGAACTTAAACTGTCATTTCCCCCCCCCATGCCTGATATGACATCAGTGTGACCTGGCTGGCGAAATTTCACCTTTGGAGAAAGTACCATGCGTATTCACTTCTACAAGGGGAAATTATAAGCCATATCCCTTTTTAATATCTTAGTAAATCCTGGTGAGGGTCTGTCTTTGACGTAAAACAGTCAAATGTCCATAACCTGAGGTTAAAAATACCCCCAAAACCTCTTCCTTAACATCATCAAAAGCAAATAGAAATAAAAGAGAGTGCCCCAGTATGTTTACTAATGTCTATTCGTGGACGTCTGTCTTTGGTATAGATTGTGTGCAGAGTTAAAGTGTTGCCGCAGACATTTGGGAGTGCGATTAAACCGTTATCTACAACCGACTGAAAAGCTTGTAGTTAGTCTGCTATTACGAACTTTCTCATGACGTCACACCCTCCTACCTCTTACCTTGGTTTTGGAGACCATATTGGAAGTCTTCAGCTCAGGCCATACAATTTAGACTACAAATATTGACGTCACGTCCCCATAGCTCCTCCCCTCTCAGTACCACTCTATTCTATTCTATTCTATTCTATTCGATTCAATGATCATTCAGTTCCAATAACACTATTAACAAATTTCTGTCAACCCTGTTAAAGCGCGGTTAAAGTTAAGAAACTGGGGATAAAATTTCTCTAACCCCCTTTCAGGGCAAGCACACTTATCTAAATACTTCTTTACTTCAAATTCTGGGTTTCTAGTCCTCTAAGGTACCGGTCCCTGAATATCATCAAGTAGCTAAGCCTTGTCTGAAACATTTTTGCTTATTTTCGCTAGCAGGGCATGGTGGCGCGTTGTTGTTTAGATAAGACAGGCGTCTCTCAAGAAGATGGTTGGAGGATGTAGAGTTATATAGGGATGGAAAGCTTTCCTTTATCACTCGAAAATCCTTAAGACATTCGTTGATGGAAGCAGGCGCTTCCGTGGAGATATCGAGTGATCTGTTCTTCCTCCTATCTCTCTCTATACTCGACTCTCCTCTTAGAGCCTTTGCCTAGATCTAAGATGCATCCCGCGACTTTAGCTGTCTGTCTTCTTGAAGACGTAAACAATGAACTCATCTACTAATAGTTCTTCGATAAAGTCGTGTCGAGGACGCGGCGGTATCGCGCTTCTGCCACCGCTGGTTCTAAAGAGGTTAAATCTTAATTGATTCTAGGTTCAAATAAACAAAATAGGGTAGGGGCCGTTAACTTAAGACTTTTCAAACATTTAAGTGTTAGGGTTAGTTATAAGGGGAGGGTTAACCTTTGACCTCTTTTCGAATCAGAATTTTAAAGGAGTTAATTTTAATTAATTATAGACGAAAATAAACAAAATAGGGGACAGTTAACTTAAGACTTTTCAAACATTAAAAGTATTAGGGTTAGTTAACCTTTGACCTCTTTACGAATCAGAATTTTAAAGAAGTTAATCTTAATTACAGTCGAAAATTAAGTAAACAAAATAGAGCCAGGTAACTTTAACATTAAAAGTATTAGGGTTATTTATAGGGGACCGGGTTAACCTTTGACCCTTTTTCGAATCAGAATTTTAAAGAGTTAATCTTAATTAATTACAGTCGAAAATAAACAAAATAAGGCCAGTTAATTTAAGACTTGTCATGCAAACATTAAACGTTTTCTAATTAGTTGGAACGGGTTAACCTTTGACCTCTTTTCGAACGATAGTTCTCTGGAGGAGTTAACCTTCATGATTTTAGATGCGAATATAATAAGAAAAGTTAACTTAAGCCTTGTCAAATGCTAAAAGTATTAGGGTTAGTTATAGAAAGGGGTAACCTTTGACCCCTTGTCGAAACAGAATCTTAATTAATTACAGAAGAAAATAATCGAAATAGAGATCAGTTAGCTCTGCCTAAGACTTTTCAAAAAATACTAATAAAAGGATTAGAATTAGTTAGAAGATAACCTTTGACCCCATTTTGAACCAGAAAACCCTTTTTTATGCTTCATCAATCAACATTAACCTTAAATATATACCTAAAAAATTAACCCTTGGCACCCAAAACCCGTTCCCTCTCATAAATACATTTTTGGCAAATTTTTGAATTTCTCTAAGCAAATTTGTAAACCTTGGTGCAGACAATAAATTACATAAACCACACCCTTATGTTTTTAATAACCGCCAACACTATATATCTAGATAGCTCTTAATTGTTCAAACGTCAGAAAATACAGTATATTTTCAAGAATTTAATGGCTTCGTTAGGGTTAGGTTATGTAGGGGCTTTTAAACTTTAAGAGGAAAAATATTTTTAATTATTAATTGTAAGTACTATAGGCCCATACTAAAGGTTAATGAGCTTTCCCAGCTATAGGTAAAGTTTAGGGCCTTGCCCTAACCTGACTTACAATGCATCTCTTACTGGAAGACTCTAGATAATTTATATAAGAGAGAAGAATGAATTTTGAGTCGATTTAAACTTTATATAAGAATACTTAACTCCCTTACGTTGTTAATCATGTTTTAAAATGACGTTTAAACTCTTCCCAAGGGGCACATCCATCCATTCGTTCTTTGCTAGCTTCAATACTCTAGTACTTTACGTCATAGAAGGTCTGCATTCCATTTTATATTTGAACTTTAATCCATATTTAATGAAAAAAATAGGCCTAAAGTTCATCCCATATTTAAAGTACTCTGAATACATGCTATTATAAAATAGGGCTGAAATAGTGTGGGATGATTCTATGGGAAATCAATTTTGAGTCCGAAAATGTAACTTCCATCTCATTTTTCCATAAGGGACACTCTAAACAAGTTATTATTTTTATTAGTGTTTTACGGAAAATTGCCCTTTATTAATTAATTTAGTAATCATTGTCTTTCGCTTGGGTCATCCCTAAAACACTGACTTCAATCATAACTTTTAGGTCAAAAATGTCATAGAAGTTACAACATTTTCGACTCAAAATTGATTTCTCACAGATCCACTGAGCACTGTACTTCGGTCCTATAATTAGTAAGTACCCTTTTTGAAATACCCTTTATGTAAAATTAATTAAAAAAACACCCCTTACTATTACGTTAATTGAATTAAAACCAGCGAAGTTAAAGGCGGGGAATTAAGAACATGTGGGTCACCCTAAGCCTTGGTTCCCTATGAACATTTTTTTCCCTCTTCTCATTTATGCATCTAACACTGTCCTCGTATAGTAGTAATTTCTTAGTTACACCTCCTGGGTGCACTTAATGTCAACCGTACTGTACTTTATAACCGGAATTGCCCTCGCGCGCTCTCGCTATGTCTGTTGGAGTTAATACCAATATGTATTCCTCTCTGTTAGGGGGACCCTAGCTTGTTTCCCTTTACCATCCATATATTTTATGAAGTTTATAGGGCCCCCGCATAACCGTTCCGTTATGAGTCAAACACTATGGTATACGGGGTTTGGGGGCCCTTTGTATGTATATATATCAGGGTTCATAGAATTTTTGGAAAACAAATTTCGCTGAGATTTCCAGGTTTTTCCCCCATATACTTCCCTGAATTTTCCAGGTTTTTCCCCTATAGAGCTATTTCAGAGGGGGTAATGGCTACGTCACCAATGCTATTTGCCCATAGAGAAAACCCCTCACAAAATGTCCGCCCTACACTCAAAGGCAGGCCCAATTTTCGTAGCAGACGAAATTTTTCCCCCACTGAAATAGCTCTATATGGAGCAAATGTTAACGAAGGAGGGGGGGGGCAAATATGACTATTACATAATCAAAGGACATCACCGTACCTCTAATATAACCAGATTTATGAGCCTCCAAAGTATAGTGTAATGTTAATCCTATGGAGGGTATGTTTATGAACATTTTGCTTAATTACTCGACCCCTGTTTGACGCAAATCTCCCTGATTTCCCTGAATTTTACTAAAAATTCGAAATTCCCCTGACGTTTTTCTCAACTATTTATTTCCCTGATTTTTCCCGGTTTTCCAGGTTTGTATGAACCCTGTATATATATACTGACTGCTTAACAGAAATAGGACAGAACTAAAAGGGAAAAAAATCTTCTCTTTATACGATTTGCATATGCGAAGGTGACGTCAACTAGTATATAGGGTAACACGTCACGTGACTTAGTGGCGCGCGAGAGAGCTGTGATGGACCGGGCATTGCACGCGGATGTTCATAGCGCGTGAATAATCCCAAAAGCGCGCGCGCGGGAAGACACTATCTTGATTTTATAGGGTATGTCCCATGACACCCTTAAAAACCAAGGCTTAAAAAAAAAACTCAATTCTATAGGGGAAAGAGACCACGCGCGCTCGCTGCGTGGTGTCACTATCTAAACTCTCATGGGGGACTTTTACTTTTTTATTAAAGTTTAAATGGATTTTGTCATAGGACGCCGACCTACTGGATTTACGGTTATAAGGATACTGCTACGTACTTCTTGGGTACTCTGATGAAACTCTTGTGTAATCTGTGTATAGTTCTTTCAATCAGGGATACTACTTTCGGCTTAGAGGAGCGTGGTGAGATTGAGAAGTAATGTTGTTGGGCCATGTGGGGTAATGAGTCTCCCACAGTTCCTCGCGCGCCCCTCCCTATGTGTTAAGGAATTGTTAAACGCTGCTGCCTAGCGCCATTTAAAAATTCAAGCTAGTTCTCATGAGTTAGCTTCATTTTTAAGACACAGGGGCATTGTTGATGTTTTGTCGGTTTTTGTACTGTAAACACCCTACCAAAACGCCCACCGACGATGCTGGGAGGCCTTCGTTGCCGTTCAGTAGATGGGGGTACATTTTTTACGGTCATAGGTATGGAAATTACTACTCCTTCTTACTCTTTCTCTTCTTCTCCAGCTATTTATTTAAACACACAATCCTGAAGTTACTGC
>JAEQBA010003957.1:0-33482 GCA_019434445.1 Phalangium opilio
TGCGCTTCCTGCAGTGACTATGAAACGTGTTTTGACGATGTTCGGTATATTATTTCAGGAATTTATTCACCGCAGAAGAGTCACGACCCTGAAAATATGCATTTAAATTATCTTAACAAAACTATGGTTACTCTGAAAAAGCAATTGCTGATGAATCTCCGCTCCAACATAAGAGCCCTGGTGTCTTCTACCCGTCACCGTACGCCACCACGGATATAGGGCTCAGTAAAGAACATTCCAAAGAACATAAAGTAAGCTAAAAATAATAGGTATTATAATTTATTTGGTGGAATCTATAATTATAGAAGTAAAGAAAACGAAGTTAAAGCTTAAGAGATAATATTCTTAAAGTAAAGCCCAGAAATAATAACTTGAGAATTTGTTACTCTCTTTACTTGTAACGGTTTTACTGCAGAGCAATAGTTAATATGTTTTTTTTCTTCTGAAAATGGCATGTTTATTGAAAAATTGAAGTAAGGAAAATTTCTTATAAACAATTTATTGGAGATACATTGATTAGCAGGGAAATTCGTTATAGAATTATATTTTTATAGTTGTAAAATAAAGATTGAGGTTTTTAATAAAAAATTCACCAATTATTCATAAACATGTATTTCAAAAAATGGTTGATATAACTGATATCATGGGCTCTAGACATTTTTAAAAATGTTTGTTTTATTTTAGATATCGGACGAGCCTTTATACGCAACCGTTAAACGGACGCCAAGGCCTCCAAAGTCAGATCTTCATATATATCATTATCCAGGTTGCTGTTATCGAATTTTTTCTCGTGTTGGAATTATTATAAAACGTTACTTACTTTTAATTGAAGATGATTTCGAAGAGCGGTGGCCAAATGGAAAGAACCATTTTCCGAGAATAGTGAAGAGTATGCGGAGAACAGCATATCAGGTCAGCAAATAATTCATATTTCTACCTCATTGAAAAGTTGGGACAAATGGGGACTCACTCGATAAACAGAAAAAAGCAGAAGAAGAGAATCTGGAGAATACGATTCTATTATAAGAAGTTCATACTAAATTTCATAGTTAACGAAGTTCATTATTTATAGTTTAACGATAGGCGCGGGTGGAGATTTAGTTTTCTCCTTAGATGGTTCGATAATTACTTCGCAAATTGTGCTTAAAATGAAGTACAGTCTTAATGGTAGTTCCATCAATGTCTTTAAGTTTTAAAGTAAAATTTTAATATTTTGGTTTCGGGTGGGTTAGGTTAGGTTAGGTTAGTTTAGGTTTGGTTTGGTTTGGTTCCAATAATTCGTTGACACCTTTTCCAAAATATGCTCCTTTTAATTAGCTACCACCTTTTCCAAAATATTCTCCCTTTAAATAGCTACCACCTTTTCCAAAACATTCTCCTATTAATTAGTTGCCATCTTTTCCAAAAGATTTTCCTATTAATTAGCTGCCACCTTTCCCAAAATATTCTCCTATTAATTAGCTGCCACATTTTCCAAAATATTCTCCTTTAATTAGCTACCACCTTTTCTAAAATATTCTCCTATAATTAGCTACCACCTTTTCCTAATAATTAAAAATATATTTAATGCAAAACCACACAGTATGTCTTCTTCCAGTTCAATGGAATTTCGGTCCCATGGGACTATATAAAATCGCACCTTTTGGCTACGTTCGGTCGAATGGGACACCACAAAAAAGCCGTTCTGTCGAATGGGAATTCGGTTCAATGGGACCAAAGCTAAATTTCTTCCATGTTTTCTTGGGTTTTTCAGGTGTTTTTTCCTCGGTCTTGATTTCGTTATTTATTGACTTGGTGTACGTCTCTAAATGGTATGTTTTTGTGGGCCCACCTTTGATAAAGTTGCGATTAGGGAAATGTTTCAAATGTTCTTCGTAAGGATTATCGGTGGGTTTCCAGGCTAATAAAATGCCGTTGCATTCGAAGCACTGTACTAGATCATCGGTATGTAGCAAATAAAACCCCGTTCTGCTTAAAGCTTTTTTATAGTTTCCATCTTGTGGCCAGGAGTAAAAAGTATGATATCTCTGCAGCTCCGAGTTCATGATGATGAATGAATATGATGATAGAAATATTCGATTTATTTATCACCAATAGTTCCTACCCCTCTCTTTTACCCCCCCCCCACACACACATTCCTTAAAATAGTATCAAAAAAGGTGGCACATTTATTTTTTAAAAATATAAAAGAGATTACAAAGAGTATTTCTTAACAAAAGGATTAAGTTATTCTTTACGGGCGCGTTTCAACATGTTTGTAACGATGACGTTCGAGATTTGGATGGTCCTGGCGCGTTTGTAGTATAAGGTACACAATACAAGGTGTGCCCTCAACTGATTCCGTATATATCGTACATTTTAAATAGTCTTCCCTAATGGTGTTAGCTTGTTATCGAATTTATTCTCTAACACGGTTGCCTACTGCGAAGTAATTACACCCGAAAGGAACACGTTTTTGAAAATCTACAATAGTTAGACTAGGCAATCACGGGATTGGAAGCGAAGATGTTTTTTACCCGAAATGCACTGTAAAAAATAAGCGTGCTTTTGGCATTCAAAAATGATAGTGACCGTTCAGTTTGAACAACCGTCTATTGACGCCTTCTTTTTTAACTAGAGACATTCAATTTTGAACAAGGAGTGTTTTAGGCGTTCAAAACCAACCATGAGAATTCATTTTTGAACAAACTACCGTCATATCGATCAAAACTTAACTCTAGCATTCATTTTTGAACAGATTATATATTACCATTCAAAAATGAATCCTTATCCCATTCAATTTTGAATAACTTCTTTAAGCTAATGAAGCGTTCAGATATGGTAGTTTTGGGGTTCTTCTAGCCGTTCAAATAAGAACTTTTTGGCTTTCAAACGAGATTGCTTTTGACGTTCAAATAAGAACTTTTTGAGTTTTAAACGCGATTATTTTTAACGTTCAAACGAGAGCATTATGGGCGTTCAAACGAATGCGATATGGACATTCAAACGAGTGAAATATGGGTATTATAACGAGTGCGATATGGGCGTTCACACGAGAGCGATATGGGCGTTCACACGAGAGCGTTATGGGCGTTCAAACGAAAGTGTTTTGGCTTTAAAAAAACACTATAAGAAAAAAAGCGTTTTATCGGTATTCAAACGTGAACGAAATTGTTAAATCTCAAAAGGTGTGCAAAACAAAATTAATTCTGCCCTAAAATTACTTGATTCCGCTAAATAAACAAAGCTTTCATTAAAAATACAATAACTTCTCAACAATTTACTGTAACTTGCTTGTTTACCGTGAATTAATTATATATTTGTCTGTATAAACATCATTATACAATAATATCAAAGGAAATGTTACGGATTATTGCGTATTTCACCTTTCCTTTATTTTTACATAGGCCTTCAAATAGTTTGATATTGTAATTTATTGCTACAAACTTATAATCGGAAGGAACTTGATAATGACCACTATGCTTAAGTGCACACTTTGTTCATATAACTGAATCATTATTTAACACAACGATTATAGTTTGTGTGTTTCAAATTCACCCGCCCTCACACATTAGATTTCTTTCTTATATTTGCGTATATTTAATATAGTATGCTCTACCACTAGGCATTCAGCGATGAAATTTGAAATCAAATTTTTTCCACCATGTATTACTATACTGCTCAATTTTGAACGTAAGCAATTGAATATGAACGCCTGATCAAACTCTCCGATGTTGCTCAATAGTGAATGCATAAAAATACAATATTAAACGTTTAATTTTTAAATTAAATTTGAGCAGTTTCGTGCTTAAATTCACACGATATACTAACCTCTTACGCACCGATCAAATATGAATGCGTGAGCGTTTAATTTAGAACAATAGTGTTCTGTTCAAATTTGAACGCAAAGAAACTATTCAAATTTGAACGCAAAGAAACTATTCAAATTTGAACGCAAAGAAACTATTCAAATTTGAACTGTAAAGCGTACCACCTTGGTGTTGGGGCTATGCACGTCTAAGCATTCAAAGATGAACCTCACTTTTTTACAGTGTGTACTAAAAGATCCTAACAGAGAATACAAAGGATGAACACAGTCCCTCAAAACCCATTCAAGAAAAAAAATATATCACAATAGAATTAAAACTAGTTGAAAGGGGCAGTATACCTTTATGAAGGTGGACTTGCAAGGAAGTAACATGGGGAGGGGAGCATCGCGTGATTTCAAGACACGGAAAAAAGTACATAAGGCTGGGGTCGTACCCCTAGAAAGCATCACTTTGAACTTGACGTCGAGAAAAGAAAGTGTAGTAAAAAAGATTTTTTTAAGAAAAAAGTGAATAAAAGAAAACTATAGGAATGGAGCAGACGTACCCTCTCGACCTTTCTCAACGGTAAGAAAATTTATGAAATTATACTTTTTTAAAGAGAAGATCTTAAAACTCTTCTCTATAGTTACATCTACGGAGTCGATACATCGTTCTCCCCTCAACCCCCATCTCCTGAACCGTCTCCAACACCAGCGTTTGACTAGTCCCAACAGTAATAAAATATTAAGAAGCAATATTTTTTTAAAAGAGTAGATCATAAAAATTTCTCTACATATACGCCTACGGCGTGGATACGCCGTACTCCCGGCAGCCCCCTCACCACCTTCATCTCCACTGCCACCCCAATCGCCATCGCCACCCCCGTCTCAATGAAACTTTAATATGCTATTGTAATTTTTCTGCGAACATTTTTGAATTTGGAATAAATTTTCATCTAAATAGTAATAAAAATTAAAGGGTACTTTTTTGGTGTAACTTAATTTTCTATTTCAGATAAGCCCCAAGTCATTGACATCTAAACTTTACGTACATCTCTCCTTTTTTATTTCCCAGACTTTAAAACAGCCGCATGTTAATTTATCTGTAAAGAAATGTGTTTCCCACCCTTGGCTGGAGTATGCACCGTTAAGGTATGTATCCTAAATTCTTAATCGGTGCGTGAAATTTTGCCGAAATTAAAAGTGTTTTTGGTGAAACATAGAGTAATTTTGATAAATGCTTTGCAAATTTATCGACACGTTTTTAACAATTTGAAATGTTTTTCAAATGACCCTTTTCGTGTCGGTAAAATGTATGCTAAACGACTGATTTCGTTTCGGTGGTCTATTCATTTTCCCATGTATTCCTATGGGATTTTAGGAATTTGAAATTATCGTTTTCGTGTCGGTCAATTGTAACCCAAATGATCAAAAACGTTTCGATTGTTTTTTACATCTAACACGAAATGCGTTGTGAATGATGCTTCTTTCAATACCGTTTTACGTTGTCCACAAATTTTTGATTACGCTGCCGATAATTTTGATAAATATAGTACTTTTAGGTCAATGCTTAGGTCTAATGATTTATTGCCTTTCTGTTGACGCAACGGAAACATCTTAAACTTGTTGAGACTTGTCCTAATAACGCCCTCGGGGCAAACACCTGTAATCAATTAAATGCTTGAACCTCCTTGTAGGCGCGCGTCGAAGGTGCCGAGCGTAAGCTCGCCTGGAGCCGCCTCTGGTGCAGATCTTGGTGGTAGTAGCAATAATAAAGCAATAAATCACTCTAAAAATAAATTCCATTGATAACCTTGCAATACAAATGGTTCTACCCCCCCCCAAAAGCCATTAAGACACGCCTGGACATGTTTACGTAGAAATAAAAAACAGATGGGAATAAAGGTTCACCCCCCCCTCTCAATGTCATAAAACCTGGGATGTGGTCCAATTAAAGAAAGGACAAAATAAATTCCATTGATAACAATGCCAGGAATCAAACGGCACTGCCTTCCTCCCCCCATCTCAAAAATCTAGACACGTTTGAACGTGTTTACGTATAAATAAAAATAAATTGGGATAAATTCTTTTGTATGAACCAAGTTCGACCCCCTCCTCCCTCTTAATGTCATATAACACACACCTGGGTGGTCAAAAGGGGATTTTGTAAACTATCGAGAGTCATTTCACTTCCGAACTCTGGAGAGAGAGGTTGGTGATAAGGCTAGTAAGAAATCACGTGTTTCCTCCGATGCACCTTACGTAATATGAAATTTTTGTTTTGGTAAAATGTCCCTTAAAATCTGTGCTAAATAGAAAACATATGAGACAGTGTAGCCATATTCGTGTATACTTTACACGTAAATGTTAAGATAGGTAAGTTTTTTAGCATAATAAGTTATATTCCGGTATATTTCATTCATCTGACCACATCTCTTTCGGTATGGCCGAAAATGTTCATGAAAACTTCAAAAAACTAGGGTATGTCCCCATGCCACGTGCGGGTCATCTACACTGCCCTCATTGGGATGGGACTTTAAAAGACGTGCCTGACTGCGGCCAATTAATTATTTCTGCACATCACGTGACTGTGCGCACTTCAGACGTTGTGTTTTAGTTCAATCCAAAAACCTTACTCTAGGAGAGCGATAACTCTCTTAGATAAGACTTCATACTGCTCTTAATGTATAAGGATGGTTTTTTGTTTGGATGTAACTTTTTTTGTATTGTTTCAACTGTTTTGAAAATATTCCACAGAACTACAATTCGGGCCCTCAATCTGTGGTTAAAATTTCAAAAAGATCCACAAATTAGTTAATTTTATAAAAAATAAAGTTGCTAAGGGTGGTTTTCATTTCAATAAAATTAGTCAGTGTTTTTGGTGAAAAAGTTAAATTTTCCCATAGAAATAACATGGAGTTTTTCTCAAATTTAGCCATTTTGTCGCCACCCTTATGAAATGAAATATTCGTTTGTTACGTTTGGGACCGGTTTTATATCAAAATATAAACCTTTTTCTAGGACCATTTTTAAGGTTTTTGCGAAAAATTAAGTTTAAGTGCTAAATTTCATGTTTTTTAATCACCCTTTGACTTACGTTGTTGCACCCTATATGTCATACTGTTGGACTTACGGCGTTTAACCGTGGATAAAGCCTAGGAGAAAGCCACTCTTGCACATACTGTTTTACCGCGGACTTTTATTTGATTTTACTTTCTTTCGTTGCAGAATCTGAATGATTTTAGATAATTTAGCTAGACTAACGATTACAGGTAATTAAGCTAGATTAACGATTAAAGCTAATTAAGCTAAATTAGCGATTACAGCTAATTAAGCTAGATTAGCGATTGCAGCTAATTAAGCTATATTAGCGATTACAGCTATTTAAGGTAGATTAGTGATTGCAGCTAATTAACCTAGATTAACGATTACAGGTAATTAAGCTAGATTAGCGATTACAGCTAATTAAGGTAGATTAGCTAATTAAGCTAGATTAACGATTACAGCTAATTAAGCTCGATTAGCGATTACAGCTAATTAAGCTATATTAGCGATTACAGCTAATTAATCTAGATTAGCGATTACAGCTAATTAATCTAGATTAGCGATTACCGCTAATTAAGCTTGATTAGCGATTACGGCTAATTAAGCTAAATTAGCGATTACGGCTAATTAAGCTAGATAAGCGATTACAACTAATTAAGCTAGATAAGCGATTACAACTAATTAAGCTAGATTAGCGATTACAGCTAGTTAAGCTAGATTAGCGATTACGGCTAATTTAGCTCGATTAGCGATTACGGCTAATTAAGCTAGATTAGCGATTACGGCTAATTAAGCTAGATTAGCGATTACGGCTAATTAAGCTAGATTAGCGATTACGGATAATTAAGCTAGATTAGCGATTACGGCTAATTAAGCTAGATTAGCGATTACGGCTAATTAAGCTAGATTAGCGATTACGGCTAATTAAGCTAGATTAGCGATTACGGCTAATTAAGCTAGATTAGCGATTACGGCTAATTTAGCTCGATTAGCGATTACGGCTAATTTAGCTCGATTAGCGATTACGGCTAATTTAGCTCGATTAGCGATTACGGCTAATTAAGCTAGATTAGCGATTACGGCTAATTAAGCTAGATTAGCGATTACGGCTAATTAAGCTCGATTAGCGATTACGGCTAATTAAGCTAGATTAGCGATTACGGCTAATTAAGCTAAATTAGCGATTACGGCTAATTAAGCTAGATAAGCGATTACAACTAATTAAGCTAGATAAGCGATTACAGCTAATCAAGCTAGATTAGCGATTACAACTAATTAAGCTAGATAAGCGATTACAGCTAATCAAGCTAGATTAGCGATTACAGCTAATCAAGCTAGATTAGCGATTACAGCTAATCAAGCTAGATTAGCGATTACAGCTAATTAAGCTAGATTAGCGATTACAGCTAATTAAGCTAGATTAGCGATTACAGCTAATTAAGCTATATTAGCGATTACGGCTAATTAAGCTATATTAGCGATTACGGCTAATTAATCTATATTAGCGATTACGGCTATTTAAGCCAAATTAGCGATTACGGCTAATTAAGCTAAATTAGCGATTACGGCTAATTAAGCTAGATTAGCGATTACGGCTAATTAAGCTCGATTAGCGATTACGGCTAATTAAGCTCGATTAGCGATTACGGCTAATTAAGCTAGATTAGCGATTACGGCTAATTAAGCTAGATTAGCGATTACGGCTAATTAGGCTAGATTAGCGATTACGGCTAATTAAGCTAGATTAGCGATTACGGCTAATTTAGCTCGATTAGCGATTACGGCTAATTTAGCTCGATTAGCGATTACGGCTCATTAATCTAGATTAGCGATTACGGCTAATTAAGCTAGATTAGCGATTACGGCTAATTAAGCTCGATTAGCGATTACGGCTAATTAAGCTAGATTGGCGATTACGGCTAATTAAGCTAAATTAGCGATTACGGCTAATTAAGCTAGATAAGCGATTACAACTAATTAAGCTAGATAAGCGATTACAGCTAATCAAGCTAGATTAGCGATTACAGCTAATTAAGCTAGATTAGCGATTACAGCTAATTAAGCTAGATTAGCGATTACAGCTAATTAAGCTATATTAGCGATTACAGCTAATTAATCTAGATTAGCGATTACGGCTAATTAAGCTAAATTAGCGATTACGGCTAATTAAGCTAAATTAGCGATTACGGCTAATTAAGCTAGATTAGCGATTACGGCTAATTAAGCTAGATTAGCGATTACGGCTAATTAAGCTCGATTAGCGATTACGGCTAATTAAGCTCGATTAGCGATTACGGCTAATTAAGCTAGATTAGCGATTACGGCTAATTAAGCTCGATTAGCGATTACGGCTAATTAAGCTAGATTAGCGATTACGGCTAATTTAGCTCGATTAGCGATTACGGCTAATTAAGCTAGATTAGCGATTACGGCTAATTAAGCTAGATTAGCGATTACGGCTAATTAAGCTAGATTAGCGATTACGGATAATTAAGCTAGATTAGCGATTACGGCTAATTAAGCTAGATTAGCGATTACGGCTAATTAAGCTAGATTAGCGATTACGGCTAATTAAGCTAGATTAGCGATTACGGCTAATAAAGCTAGATTAGCGATTACGGCTAATAAAGCTAGATTTGCGATTACGGCTAATTAAGCTAGATTAGCGATTACGGCTAATTAAGCTAGATTAGCGATTACGGCTAATTAAGCTAGATTAGCGATTACGGCTAATTAGCTCGATTAGCGATTACGGCTAATTTAGCTCGATTAGCGATTACGGCTAATTAAGCTAGATTAGCGATTACGGCTAATTAAGCTAGATTAGCGATTACGGTTAATTAAGCTAGATTAGCGATTACGGCTAATTAAGCTAGATTAGCGATTACGGCTAATTAAGCTAGATTAGCGATTACGGCTAATTTAGCTCGATTAGCGATTACGGCTAATTTAGCTCGATTAGCGATTACGGCTAATTTAGCTCGATTAGCGATTACGGCTAATTAAGCTAGATTAGCGATTACGGCTAATTAAGCTAGATTAACGATGGCGGGTAATTAAGCTTTATTAACGATGGCGGGTAATTAAGCTATATTACCGATGGCGGGTAATTAAGCTAGATTACCGATGGCGGGTAATTAAGCTAGATTACCGGTGGCGGTTAATTAAGCTAGATTACCGGTGGCGGGTAGTTAAGCCAGATTACCGGTGGCGGGTAATTAAGCCAGATTACCGGTGGCGGGTAATTAAGCCAGATTACCGGCGGCGGGTAATTAAGCTAGATTACCGGTGGCGGGTAATTATGCTAGATTACCGATGGCGGATAATTATGCTAGATTACCGATGGCGGGTAATTAAGCTAGATTACCGGTGGCGGGTAATTAAGCTAGATTACCGGTGGCGGGTAATTAAGCTAGATTACCGGTGGCGGGTAATTAAGCCAGATTACCGGTGGCGGGTAATTAAGCTAGATTACCGGTGGCGGGTAATTAAGCTAGATTACCGGTGGCGGGTAATTAAGCTAGATTACCGGTGGCGGGTAATTATGCTAGATTACCGATGGCGGATAATTATGCTAGATTACCGATGGCGGGTAATTATGCTAGATTACCGATGGTAGATAACTAAGCTAGGTTACCGATGGCAGGTAATTAAGCTAGATTACCGGTGGCAGGTAATTAAGTTAGATTACCGGTGGCAGGTAATTAAGTTAGAATACCGGTGGCAGGTAATTAAGCTACAACACCGGTGGCAGGTATTTAAGCTACAACACCGGTGGCAGGTAATTAAGCTACAACACCGGTGGCAGGTAATTAAGCTACAACACCGGTGGCAGGTAATTAAGCTACAACACCGGTGGCAGGTAATTAAGCTACAACACCGGTGGCAGGTAATTAAGCTAGATTACCGATGGCAGGTAACTAAGCTAGATTGCCGATAAGCATGTGACTTGGTGCACAATTCTATGTCTTGTGTTGGTGCTTAGATCTATGGAATCTTTTTATCCTCAGGCCTACTTAATCTTTTTGTGGTACAACTACCGCTTGCGCTGTGATTTGCGTGTGAAAATGACGGGAAAGCAATTTGAGTTTGACTGGACGTTGATTGTCAAGTCAAGCAGCGAGGATTGAAGTTATGTAATAGATGCTTGGTCAGTTCAAAAGCTTTAACTAATAAAAGTTCAACGCCCTAAAACGTTTTCTCTCCTATAAGGTTTCTAAACTATTTTAATTAATATTAAGACTGAAGTAACAGATATTAATAAAAACTGTCTTTGTAGACAAAGACGGGCAAAAGTAAGAGATAAGTGTAGAAAAATAAATGCCTGAAGTAACAGATATTCAATTTTCACTTTTGAACACTTGATTATAAAACATCGATTATTTGAAAAAATTCTTATCTTAGTTTTTTCACCAAAATTTCATTTGTGAAAAATATTTTTCAACATTATTTCCCCTTGTATTTTGCTTCCAATATTAGCTCTAGAAAAAGGCTTCTTCAAGAATTTTTTAAGGGATACTAGCTTGACACTACGTTTTACCAGGGAGGAGAGACTTGAGACTGAAGTCTCTCCTCCCTGGTTTTACTTTCGACTGACATGGTCTTTAAGAAGGTTCAAATACTTGCATATCTGAAAAAATTGAGATTTATGAGTTTAATTTTTATATTTTAAATGAGAAATATTGCGAAGCGGAAAGTAACATGTGCAGTTTGATTGTGATGTTGATATTAGTGTCGAAAAGATCTGTAGATTGATCGTGATCTTTAGAGAGCTATGCTTTAGAGTCGAAAAGATCTGTAGATTGACCGTGATCTTTAGAGAGCTATACATTAGGTGAATTTTTGAAACTTCGAATTAACGAACACTTCTTGTTTTGATACGGTTTATACTTTATCAGCTATTAACGTTTTTCTGTCCATTTTATTCCCCTTGTAGGGCTCAATTGTAAATATTTGAGAGAAAAATGGAAAACGCGTATTATTTTTACTAATGCAATTTTGGTGAAAAAAACTAAGATAAGAATTTTTTCAAATAATTGATGCTTTATAATCAAGTGTTCAAAATTGAAAATTGAATATCTGTTACTTGAGGCATTTATTTTTCTACACTTATCTCTTACTTTTTCCCGTCTTTGTCTACAAAGATAGTTTTTATTAATCCGTATGTCGACCCATAAAGAACGAAGACATCTTCTTGACGAGCGAAACTTTTGTACTCTGTGCGGTGAGTTTAAATACCGAATTAAGGACTTGTGCCCGTGTTACAAATGGACAGATGTTTTCACCAGAGATTTAAATCAGGTACGGCAGTGACATTGCATGTATTTTATATAAAACCCTTGTAGTTTAGTATTATTCGTATGAAATTCAGTATTAGATTATAATAAGCCACTTGTGCAGGGTAAAATTGGCGTTTTTTAGGTAGTATCAAGAAGGAATTTACTATAAGAAGGCCTAAAAAGACGTCCGGCGCGGCCGTGATAGTCGACAATGCCCCCTCATGGGTCGGGGGAGGCTGGAAACCAAGGCGGGACTTAATATTTATATCTTACTCTGTTTTCCACCACTCTTGTCCCTTTTCATTAAGCCTTGGTTTGGTTTTTGAAACTCAAGAAATCATAAGTATAGTACACTTGATTCGATTTAGAAACAATCATAGAACGAACGATTTTCACGTAACACACGTATTCAAAATCCATCACGTTAGGTTCAAAACCTTTAACTAACTCGTTAATGGCAATTAAAAACCATTCCCTAACCGTTTCAGCACCGCTGGCAGCCTCCATTTTCTGTTTACTTTGCTCATCGGCTTGCTCGAGGTTTTTTTTCTCTATTCGGAATACGTCAATCGCGTCTGTAATGACCTATACCCACGGGATCCAATAGGAAAGCGCAGAGTAATGACGGACAAGAAAGGGGTGGGGCTTACATGTCCGCTAACACCGGCGTAAGAGTAGAAGCGTAAAATCTAGCGACTTAGGCATTCTTATAGTAAATAAATTCTTGGTAGTTTTATATAAATGCCAGTATTTTATTCAATATTCATGGGTATTTTAGTAGTAGTCAGCTATAACGTTTTCATGCATTTTATATAAATCCCTTGTAGTTTGGTATTATTCGTTTGAAATTCCGTATTAGTTTCTAATAAGTCACTTGTGCAGGGTAAAATTAGTGTTTTTTAGGTAGTATTATATAAATGCCAGTATTTTAATCAATATTCATGTGTATTTTAGTAGCAGTCGGCTATAACTTTTGCATGTATTTTATATAAATCCCTTGTAGTTTGGAATTATTCGTATGAAATTCAGTATTAGTTTCTAATAAGCCACTTGTGCAGCGTAAAATTGGTGTTTTTTTAAGTAGTATTATATAAATTCCAGTATTTGAACCAATATTCATTTGTGTTTTAGTAGTATTCGTATGAAAAAACGGTAGTAATTTTTCTATGAAAAATCAGATTTTCGTGCTCATTAAATGTTCTAAACCTAATACAACCTCTGATTCTTCCGCCTATACAACTAGAATAACCTAGCATAAGCCAGTGTTTCAGGATCTATCATAGAATAACCTAGCATAAGCCAGTGTTTCAGGATCTATCATAGAATAACCAAGCATTGACCAATCATTCAGGATATAACATAGAATAACTTAGCATAAGACTATATTTTTCAGCATTTACCAAGAATAAACCTAGCAAAAGCCTATGTTTCAAGATCTAATACAGCATAAGCCTACCAGGGTCTACCACAGAATAACCTCGCATAAGCATATCTTTCTCGATCTACCATAGAATAAGCCAAGCATAAGCCTATCTTTCACGATCTACCATAGAATAAGCCAAGCATAAGCCTATCTTTCACGATCTACCATAGAATAAGTCTAGCATAAGCCTATCTTTTCAGGATCTACCATACCATAAGCCTATCCCTACAGGTATCAGCCACGTGACGTCATCAAAAATTAGCCCTGACGTCATCAAGAAAACCACCACCAGGTGGCTCAACAATTCAAATTTCCCGCCAGTACCATCACGAGACGTCATCAATTCCCCCATCTCCTCCCCCCCCCAACCCAGGTGGCTCAACAATTCAAATTTCCCGCCAACACCATCACGTGACGCCATCAATTCCCCCCTCCCGGATATTTCCCGACAACTCTTGCGAAGTTTACATTCCCAAATAATTATAATTATAATAGAAGCTTGTTTAGCCATATCTCTTCATTTAGTCACTATGCCTTATGCCGTTCGGTCGCAAAGAAATTTGCTCTCCGTTATTGCTAAATCCCCTCGAAACACGAAAAAAATCCCCTATAAATTCAAATATCTCGCCAACAACATCACGTGATACGTGACGTCATCAACCCCTCCCCAACCATATTTTCCCCCTTCAGGCACGGTACCATCCAGAGGAAAGAGATAGATAGAAGGGGGGGGCAACAAATGGGGCTACGTAAAGGCAGCCAGTATAGGGTGTTTCCGCGAGAGTAAAACGGGAGAAGAAATAGGGGGCAAAAACCGGTTTTCAGGGGATGTCAACATGGCGTCCTAACGTGGCTAGAGCGGGCAGCCGGCAAGGGGAGAGGAAAGGGGGAAGGTAACTTGACGTCACGCGCAAAGACCCTATACCGAATCAATTCGGTATACTGGCTGCTTATTCTCTCGCAAAGAAAATGTCACCTAAATGATCTAACGATATTGCTAATGAAAATGCCTATTACCAGAAGGGAATAAGAGAGAAGGGAGACATTAGAGCCTGCTATGGTAACGAGAGTCCGACCAACCTAAAGAAAACCGCGAAAACTTTGCGCAAGTACACAGCTTTTAACCAATTTACTGCAAATATAGTTCTTTAAGTTCTCCGAGTCCGCGGTATCAGGCGGCCTATTTGTCTGCTAGATTTTCATTCTCCAAAGGCTTAAGGCTGTCCATGTTTCGTTCTTGTGTAATTATAACCTCAAGTATGTATTTTATTGAAACTAATTTTTATTTTTTAATATTAATTCAGAATAATTAGTTTTCATCTATTTATTACCTTCAAATTAACTGATTTTGGTATGTTCTCAATTCCCGTGCATCTAAATTAATTGCATCTAAATTATCTCCTTCAATGTAAAGTTGTAAACAAAACCACTTTTTTATACGTCAACCGAGATGTCAACTTCTTATCTGACGTCACAGGTAAGACAGAAGCTAGCCAATCAGTGAAGGGTAGTTGATTTGAGGTTAGTAAGACTGTTGTTACGAGTGTAAAGCATTATGGAGATATAAAGTGTGTCCCTTCTCTCTTATTCCCTTCTGCTATAACCTTATATTCACCACTTCTTTCACTGTAGTCGAAGCCGTCTTAGACGATTGGAAAGTGTATGCAATGGAAAGGAAATTATCTGTACCGTAATGTAAAGCTTTTCCAGCTGTGTAGTAGTGAAGACAAACGTACTCCAAATGGTCAACGCTGCCAAAGTAGATGGCGTTGCCTTCATTGAAGACGTCTTCGCTGTCTTCCGTCTTTCTAGAGAGTTTTTTTGTATCTTTTTGCGTATTCTACAAAAATATCGTTTCGCATAGCCTACACCATAAATATATATATATCAATTATACCATCAAATAAAAAATATACATTTTATTGAAGCACGAAGAAAATAACTTTGGCTGTTTCACAAACTATAAATACTGCTCGAGTCTTTTTTAGGATTGCAATACAAATGCAAAATAAATTAGCCCCGAAGGGTTCACTGAAACTGAGAAGTAGAGTAAAATAAAAACCTAGAAAATTTAATGCTACTAGAAATTTGTGGCGAAACAAGATGACCCAATTGCTGGGCGATAATAGTAGCCACATCGTTACATGGCGGTCGGTCTACGTCAGAAGAATTAGGAAGACTGCCCACCATTTTTCAGCGTCAAATCGGACCCGAGCCGTTCCACTGTTAGCGTGCCAGTTCCCTCAGATAAAGCATCCTCCCCCATCACGCTTGCTTAATTAGCACATGATTAAAAAGAAAATAAATATAAAAAACTCCACAGATACAAGTTTAGAAGTATCCGACCACACAAACAAAGTGGGTTATTCCCCCATCCCTGACAATTTAGAGAAAAACTAAAAGAAGAAAACTCGAAGTTTCTGTTGAGTCTTTATGGTAAAGCGTTGGAGCGTTCACACTAATTAGTAAATAATTTGAGAATACGTTCAGGCTGAAATCACTAACCATAAAAATAAGTGAGACGATACCAAAGTTGACGAACATTTTGCTTAATATCTCGGCCCCTGTTTGTCGTAGCTCAATGTTTTTAGTATGAATAGATGGGGGACAAATTGGACTAAAACATACTCAAAGGACATCCCCGTATCTCCAGTAGAAACAGAGTTACGAGCCTGCAAATTATAGTCTAATGCATTTCCTATGGAGGGGTTGTTTGTTTACGTTTAGCTTAATTACTCGGCCCCTGTTTGTCGTAGCTCAATGTTTTTAGTATGGTTAGATGGGGGACAAATTGAACTATAACATACTCAAAGGACATCCCCGTATCTCCAGTAGAAACAGAGTTACGAGCCTGCAAAGTATAGTCTAATGCATTTCCTATGGAGGGGGTTTGTTTCGTTACGTTTTGCTTAAGTACTCGGCCCCTGTTTGTCGTAGCTCAAAGTTTTTAGTATGGTTTGAAGGGGGACAATTTGGACTATAACATATCCTAAGGACATCCCCGTATCTCTAGTAGACACAGAGTTACGAGCCTGCAAAGTATAGTCTAATGCATTTCCTATGGAGGGGGTTTGTTTCGTTACGTTTTGCTTAAGTACTCGGCCCCTGTTTGTCGTAGCTCAATGTTTTTAGTATGGTTAGATGGGGGACAAATTGAACTATAACATACTCAAAGGACATCCCCGTATCTCCAGTAGAAACAGAGTTACGAGCCTGCAAAGTATAGTCTAATGCATTTCCTATGGAGGGGGTTTGTTTCGTTACGTTTTGCTTAAGTACTCGGCCCCTGTTTGTCGTAGCTCAAAGTTTTAGTATGGTTTGAAGGGGGACAATTTGGACTATAACATATCCTAAGGACATCCCCGTATCTCTAGTAGACACAGAGTTATGGGCCTGCAAAGTATAGTCTAATGCATTTCCTATGGAGGGGTTGTTTGTTTACGTTTAGCTTAATAACTCGGCCCCTGTTTGTCGTAGCTCAATGTTTTTAGTATGTTTAGATGGGGGACAAATTGAACTATAACATACTCAAAGGACATCCCCGTATCTCCAGTAGAAACAGAGTTACGAGCCTGCAAAGTTTATTTTCAAAAATCAAAAGTAACCTTCTAACAATAAGTGAGACAAAAAATAAGTTGACGACGATATTAAGGTAGCCTCAAGTTTAAAGTATCCTTGTATGGGGAGCAAAGAGTACTATAACATATCCAAAGGAGATCCCAGTATCTCTTGTAGAACAAGAGTTATGAGCCTCAAAAGTATAGTGCAAAAATCATAAGTAACATAATAAAAATAAGTGAGACGATACCAAAGTTGACGAACATTTTGCTTAATATCTCGGCCCCTGTTTGTCGTAGCTCAATGTTTTTAGTATGAATAGATGGGGGACAAATTGGACTAAAACATACTCAAAGGACATCCCCGTATCTCCAGTAGAAACAGAGTTACGAGCCTGCAAATTATAGTCTAATGCATTTCCTATGGAGGGGTTGTTTGTTTACGTTTAGCTTAATTACTCGGCCCCTGTTTGTCGTAGCTCAATGTTTTTAGTATGGTTAGATGGGGGACAAATTGAACTATAACATACTCAAAGGACATCCCCGTATCTCCAGTAGAAACAGAGTTACGAGCCTGCAAAGTATAGTCTAATGCATTTCCTATGGAGGGGGTTTGTTTCGTTACGTTTTGCTTAAGTACTCGGCCCCTGTTTGTCGTAGCTCAAAGTTTTTAGTATGGTTTGAAGGGGGACAATTTGGACTATAACATATCCTAAGGACATCCCCGTATCTCTAGTAGACACAGAGTTATGGGCCTGCAAAGTATAGTCTAATGAATTTCCTATGGAGGGGTTGTTTGTTTACGTTTAGCTTAATAACTCGGCCCCTGTTTGTCGTAGCTCAATGTTTTTAGTATGATTAGATGGAGGACAAATTGGACTATAACATATCCTAAGGACATCCCCGTATCTCTAGTAGACACAGAGTTATGGGCCTGCAAAGTATAGTCTAATGCATTTCCTATGGAGGGGTTGTTTGTTTACGTTTAGCTTAATAACTCGGCCCCTGTTTGTCGTAGCTCAATGTTTTTAGTATGGTTAGATGGGGGACAAATTGAACTATAACATACTCAAAGGACATCCCCGTATCTCCAGTAGAAACAGAGTTACGAGCCTGCAAAGTATAGTCTAATGCATTTCCTATGGAGGGGTTGTTTGTTTACGTTTAGCTTAATAACTCGGCCCCTGTTTGTCGTAGCTCAATGTTTTTAGTATGGTTAGATGGGGGACAAATTGAACTATAACATACTCAAAGGACATCCCCGTATCTCCAGTAGAAACAGAGTTACGAGCCTGCAAAGTTTATTTTCAAAAATCAAAAGTAGCCTTCTAACAATAAGTGAGACAAAAAATAAGTTGACGACGATATTAAGGTAGCCTCAAGTTTAAAGTATCCTTGTATGGGGAGCAAAGAGTACTATAACATATCCAAAGGAGATCCCAGTATCTCTTGTAGAACAAGAGTTATGAGCCTCAAAAGTATAGTGCAAAAATCATAAGTAACATAATAAAAATAAGTGAGACGATACCAAAGTTGACGAACATTTTGCTTAATATCTCGGCCCCTGTTTGTCGTAGCTCAATGTTTTTAGTATGAATAGATGGGGACAAATTGGACTAAAACATACTCAAAGGACATCCCCGTATCTCCAGTAGAAACAGAGTTACGAGCCTGCAAATTATAGTCTAATGCATTTCCTATGGAGGGGTTGTTTGTTTACGTTTAGCTTAATTACTCGGCCCCTGTTTGTCGTAGCTCAATGTTTTTAGTATGGTTAGATGGGGGACAAATTGAACTATAACATACTCAAGGACATCCCCGTATCTCCAGTAGAAACAGAGTTACGAGCCTGCAAAGTATAGTCTAATGCATTTCCTATGGAGGGGGTTTGTTTCGTTACGTTTTGCTTAAGTACTCGGCCCCTGTTTGTCGTAGCTCAAAGTTTTTAGTATGGTTTGAAGGGGGACAATTTGGACTATAACATATCCTAAGGACATCCCCGTATCTCTAGTAGACACAGAGTTATGGGCCTGCAAAGTATAGTCTAATGCATTTCCTATGGAGGGGTTGTTTGTTTACGTTTAGCTTAATAACTCGGCCCCTGTTTGTCGTAGCTCAATGTTTTTAGTATAATTAGATGGAGGACAAATTGGACTATAACATATCCTAAGGACATCCCCGTATCTCTAGTAGACACAGAGTTATGGGCCTGCAAAGTATAGTCTAATGCATTTCCTATGGAGGGGTTGTTTGTTTACGTTTAGCTTAATAACTCAGCCCCTGTTTGTCGTAGCTCAATGTTTTTAGTATGGTTAGATGGAGGACAAATTGGACTATAACATATCCTAAGGACATCCCCGTATCCTCTAGTAGACACAGAGTTATGGGCCTGCAAAAATTCAAATGTGCTTCTCTGGCCGAGAAACGTCGATTTTGAAAATGTTATTAAAACTCGAGGTACATTTTTGTTTAGATCAATGATATTAGTATTAATGAGTATTTTATAGTAAATTTGTCCTCGGTCAAAATTTGTCCAGAAAAAATTCATTAAAAGTGTACCGAAAAAATGGCTGTTTATTAAGCTACAAGTAAACAAACAACCCCTTATAGGAAATTGAATTTTAACAGTTTTTGGATGAATATCGTTATATTTGCTTGAATTAAAGCAAAAAGTACAAAAATAATGGTTTCAGTGGTTATATTTTAAAATAGTGAAAAATTCTCAAAATGTGCTTTCTCTGGCCGAGAAACGTCGATTTTGAAAATGTTATTAAAAATCGAGGTACATTTTTATTTATTGATCAATCGATATGAAATCACTTTTAATGAGTATTTTATAGGTAAATAAGCTGAATTCGGTCAAAAATTGTCCAGAAAAAATTCATTAAAAAGTGTACCGAAAAAATCGCATGTTTTTTTTTCTTCAAGATACAAAATCCGTGACAACGATTTCTTATTGGAAATTGAATTTTAACAGTTTTTTGGATGAATATCGTTATATTTGCTTGAATTAAAGCAAAAAGTACAAAAATAATGGTTTCAGTGGTTATATTTTAAAATAGTGAAAAAATTCTCAAAATGTGCTTCTCTGGCCGAGAAACGTCGATTTTGAAAATGTTATTAAAAATCGAGGTACATTTTTATTTATTGATCAATCGATATGAAATCACTTTTAATGAGTATTTTATAGGTAAATAAGCTGAATTCGGTCAAAAATTTGTCCAGAAAAAAATTCATTCAAAAAGTGTACCGAAAAAATCGCATGTTTTTTTCTTCAAGATACAAAATCCGTGACAACGATTTCTTATTGGAAATTGAATTTTAACAGTTTTTTGGATGAATATCGTTATATTTGCTTGAATTAAAGCAAAAAGTACAAAAATAATGGTTTCAGTGGTTATATTTTAAAATAGTGAAAAAATTCTCAAAATGTGCTTCTCTGGCCGAGAAACGTCGATTTTGAAAATGTTATTAAAAATCGAGGTACATTTTTATTTATTGATCAATCGATATGAAATCACTTTTAATGAGTATTTTATAGGTAAATAAGCTGAATTCGGTCAAAAATTTGTCCAGAAAAAAATTCATTAAAAAGTGTACCGAAAAAATCGCATGTTTTTTTCTTCAAGATACAAAATCCGTGACAACGATTTCTTATTGGAAATTGAATTTTAACAGTTTTTTGGATGAATATCGTTATATTTGCTTGAATTAAAGCAAAAAGTACAAAAATAATGGTTTCAGTGGTTATATTTTAAAATAGTGAAAAAATTCTCAAAATGTGCTTCTCTGGCCGAGAAACGTCGATTTTGAAAATGTTATTAAAAATCGAGGTACATTTTTATTTATTGATCAATCGATATGAAATCACTTTTAATGAGTATTTTATAGGTAAATAAGCTGAATTCGGTCAAAAATTTGTCCAGAAAAAAATTCATTAAAAAGTGTACCGAAAAAATCGCATGTTTTTTTCTTCAAGATACAAAATCCGTGACAACGATTTCTTATTGGAAATTGAATTTTAACAGTTTTTTGGATGAATATCGTTATATTTGCTTGAATTAAAGCAAAAAGTACAAAAATAATGGTTTCAGTGGTTATATTTTAAAATAGTGAAAAAATTCTCAAAATGTGCTTCTCTGGCCGAGAAACGTCGATTTTGAAAATGTTATTAAAAATCGAGGTACATTTTTATTTATTGATCAATCGATATGAAATCACTTTTAATGAGTATTTTATAGGTAAATAAGCTGAATTCGGTCAAAAATTTGTCCAGAAAAAAATTCATTAAAAAGTGTACCGAAAAAATCGCATGTTTTTTTCTTCAAGATACAAAATCCGTGACAACGATTTCTTATTGGAAATTGAATTTTAACAGTTTTTTGGATGAATATCGTTATATTTGCTTGAATTAAAGCAAAAAGTACAAAAATAATGGTTTCAGTGGTTATATTTTAAAATAGTGAAAAAATTCTCAAAATGTGCTTCTCTGGCCGAGAAACGTCGATTTTGAAAATGTTATTAAAAATCGAGGTACATTTTTATTTATTGATCAATCGATATGAAATCACTTTTAATGAGTATTTTATAGGTAAATAAGCTGAATTCGGTCAAAAATTTGTCCAGAAAAAAATTCATTAAAAAGTGTACCGAAAAAATCGCATGTTTTTTTCTTCAAGATACAAAATCCGTGACAACGATTTCTTATTGGAAATTGAATTTTAACAGTTTTTTGGATGAATATCGTTATATTTGCTTGAATTAAAGCAAAAAGTACAAAAATAATGGTTTCAGTGGTTATATTTTAAAATAGTGAAAAAATTCTCAAAATGTGCTTCTCTGGCCGAGAAACGTCGATTTTGAAAATGTTATTAAAAATCGAGGTACATTTTTATTTATTGATCAATCGATATGAAATCACTTTTAATGAGTATTTTATAGGTAAATAAGCTGAATTCGGTCAAAAATTTGTCCAGAAAAAAATTCATTAAAAAGTGTACCGAAAAAATCGCATGTTTTTTTCTTCAAGATACAAAATCCGTGACAACGATTTCTTATTGGAAATTGAATTTTAACAGTTTTTTGGATGAATATCGTTATATTTGCTTGAATTAAAGCAAAAAGTACAAAAATAATGGTTTCAGTGGTTATATTTTAAAATAGTGAAAAAATTCTCAAAATGTGCTTCTCTGGCCGAGAAACGTCGATTTTGAAAATGTTATTAAAAATCGAGGTACATTTTTATTTATTGATCAATCGATATGAAATCACTTTTAATGAGTATTTTATAGGTAAATAAGCTGAATTCGGTCAAAAATTTGTCCAGAAAAAAATTCATTAAAAAGTGTACCGAAAAAATCGCATGTTTTTTTCTTCAAGATACAAAATCCGTGACAACGATTTCTTATTGGAAATTGAATTTTAACAGTTTTTTGGATGAATATCGTTATATTTGCTTGAATTAAAGCAAAAGGTACAAAAATAATGGTTTCAGTGGTTATATTTTAAAATAGTGAAAAAATTCTCAAAATATGCTTCTCTGGCCGAGAAACGTCGATTTTGAAAATGTTATTAAAACTCGAGGTACATTTTTATTTATTGATCAATCGATATGAAATCACTTTTAATGAGTATTTTATAGGTAAATAAGCTGAATTCGGTCAAAAATTTGTCCAGAAAAAAATTCATTAAAAAGTGTACCGAAAAAATCGCATGTTTTTTTTCTTCAAGATACAAAATCCGTGACAACGATTTCTTATTGGAAATTGAATTTTAACAGTTTTTTGGATGAATATCGTTATATTTGCTTGAATTAAAGCAAAAAGTACAAAAATAATGGTTTCAGTGGTTATATTTTAAAATAGTGAAAAAATTCTCAAAATGTGCTTCTCTGGCCGAGAAACGTCGATTTTGAAAATGTTATTAAAAATCGAGGTACATTTTTATTTATTGATCAATCGATATGAAATCACTTTTAATGAGTATTTTATAGGTAAATAAGCTGAATTCGGTCAAAAATTTGTCCAGAAAAAAATTCATTAAAAAGTGTACCGAAAAAATCGCATGTTTTTTTTCTTCAAGATACAAAATCCGTGACAACGATTTCTTATTGGAAATTGAATTTTAACAGTTTTTTGGATGAATATCGTTATATTTGCTTGAATTAAAGCAAAAAGTACAAAAATAATGGTTTCAGTGGTTATATTTTAAAATAGTGAAAAAATTCTCAAAATGTGCTTCTCTGGCCGAGAAACGTCGATTTTGAAAATGTTATTAAAAATCGAGGTACATTTTTATTTATTGATCAATCGATATGAAATCACTTTTAATGAGTATTTTATAGGTAAATAAGCTGAATTCGGTCAAAAATTTGTCCAGAAAAAAATTCATTAAAAAGTGTACCGAAAAAATCGCATGTTTTTTTTCTTCAAGATACAAAATCCGTGACAACGATTTCTTATTGGAAATTGAATTTTTACAGTTTTTTGGATGAATATCGTTATATTTGCTTGAATTAAAGCAAAAGGTACAAAAATAATGGTTTCAGTGGTTATATTTTAAAATAGTGAAAAAATTCTCAAAATGTGCTTCTCTGGCCGAGAAACGTCGATTTTGAAAATGTTATTAAAACTCGAGGTACATTTTTATTTATTGATCAATCGATATGAAATCACTTTTAATGAGTATTTTATAGGTAAATAAGCTGAATTCGGTCAAAAATTTGTCCAGAAAAAAATTCATTAAAAAGTGTACCGAAAAAATCGCATGTTTTTTTCTTCAAGATACAAAATCCGTGACAACGATTTCTTATTGGAAATTGAATTTTAACAGTTTTTTGGATGAATATCGTTATATTTGCTTGAATTAAAGCAAAAAGTACAAAAATAATGGTTTCAGTGGTTATATTTTAAAATAGTGAAAAAATTCTCAAAATGTGCTTCTCTGGCCGAGAAACGTCGATTTTGAAAATGTTATTAAAAATCGAGGTACATTTTTATTTATTGATCAATCGATATGAAATCACTTTTAATGAGTATTTTATAGGTAAATAAGCTGAATTCGGTCAAAAATTTGTCCAGAAAAAAATTCATTAAAAAGTGTACCGAAAAAATCGCATGTTTTTTTCTTCAAGATACAAAATCCGTGACAACGATTTCTTATTGGAAATTGAATTTTAACAGTTTTTTGGATGAATATCGTTATATTTGCTTGAATTAAAGCAAAAAGTACAAAAATAATGGTTTCAGTGGTTATATTTTAAAATAGTGAAAAAATTCTCAAAATGTGCTTCTCTGGCCGAGAAACGTCGATTTTGAAAATGTTATTAAAAATCGAGGTACATTTTTATTTATTGATCAATCGATATGAAATCACTTTTAATGAGTATTTTATAGGTAAATAAGCTGAATTCGGTCAAAAATTTGTCCAGAAAAAAATTCATTAAAAAGTGTACCGAAAAAATCGCATGTTTTTTTTCTTCAAGATACAAAATCCGTGACAACGATTTCTTATTGGAAATTGAATTTTAACAGTTTTTTGGATGAATATCGTTATATTTGCTTGAATTAAAGCAAAAAGTACAAAAATAATGGTTTCAGTGGTTATATTTTAAAATAGTGAAAAAATTCTCAAAATGTGCTTCTCTGGCCGAGAAACGTCGATTTTGAAAATGTTATTAAAAATCGAGGTACATTTTTATTTATTGATCAATCGATATGAAATCACTTTTAATGAGTATTTTATAGGTAAATAAGCTGAATTCGGTCAAAAATTTGTCCAGAAAAAAATTCATTAAAAAGTGTACCGAAAAAATCGCATGTTTTTTTCTTCAAGATACAAAATCCGTGACAACGATTTCTTATTGGAAATTGAATTTTAACAGTTTTTTGGATGAATATCGTTATATTTGCTTGAATTAAAGCAAAAAGTACAAAAATAATGGTTTCAGTGGTTATATTTTAAAATAGTGAAAAAATTCTCAAAATGTGCTTCTCTGGCCGAGAAACGTCGATTTTGAAAATGTTATTAAAAATCGAGGTACATTTTTATTTATTGATCAATCGATATGAAATCACTTTTAATGAGTATTTTATAGGTAAATAAGCTGAATTCGGTCAAAAATTTGTCCAGAAAAAAATTCATTAAAAAGTGTACCGAAAAAATCGCATGTTTTTTTCTTCAAGATACAAAATCCGTGACAACGATTTCTTATTGGAAATTGAATTTTAACAGTTTTTTGGATGAATATCGTTATATTTGCTTGAATTAAAGCAAAAAGTACAAAAATAATGGTTTCAGTGGTTATATTTTAAAATAGTGAAAAAATTCTCAAAATGTGCTTCTCTGGCCGAGAAACGTCGATTTTGAAAATGTTATTAAAAATCGAGGTACATTTTTATTTATTGATCAATCGATATGAAATCACTTTTAATGAGTATTTTATAGGTAAATAAGCTGAATTCGGTCAAAAATTTGTCCAGAAAAAAATTCATTAAAAAGTGTACCGAAAAAATCGCATGTTTTTTTCTTCAAGATACAAAATCCGTGACAACGATTTCTTATTGGAAATTGAATTTTAACAGTTTTTTGGATGAATATCGTTATATTTGCTTGAATTAAAGCAAAAAGTACAAAAATAATGGTTTCAGTGGTTATATTTTAAAATAGTGAAAAAATTCTCAAAATGTGCTTCTCTGGCCGAGAAACGTCGATTTTGAAAATGTTATTAAAAATCGAGGTACATTTTTATTTATTGATCAATCGATATGAAATCACTTTTAATGAGTATTTTATAGGTAAATAAGCTGAATTCGGTCAAAAGTTTGTCCAGAAAAAAATTCATTAAAAAGTGTACCGAAAAAATCGCATGTTTTTTTTCTTCAAGATACAAAATCCGTGACAACGATTTCTTATTGGAAATTGAATTTTAACAGTTTTTTGGATGAATATCGTTATATTTGCTTGAATTAAAGCAAAAGGTACAAAAATAATGGTTTCAGTGGTTATATTTTAAAATAGTGAAAAAATTCTCAAAATATGCTTCTCTGGCCGAGAAACGTCGATTTTGAAAATGTTATTAAAAATCGAGGTACATTTTTATTTATTGATCAATCGATATGAAATCACTTTTAATGAGTATTTTATAGGTAAATAAGCTGAATTCGGTCAAAAATTTGTCCAGAAAAAAATTCATTAAAAAGTGTACCGAAAAAATCGCATGTTTTTTTCTTCAAGATACAAAATCCGTGACAACGATTTCTTATTGGAAATTGAATTTTAACAGTTTTTTGGATGAATATCGTTATATTTGCTTGAATTAAAGCAAAAAGTACAAAAATAATGGTTTCAGTGGTTATATTTTAAAATAGTGAAAAAATTCTCAAAATGTGCTTCTCTGGCCGAGAAACGTCGATTTTGAAAATGTTATTAAAAATCGAGGTACATTTTTATTTATTGATCAATCGATATGAAATCACTTTTAATGAGTATTTTATAGGTAAATAAGCTGAATTCGGTCAAAAATTTGTCCAGAAAAAAATTCATTAAAAAGTGTACCGAAAAAATCGCATGTTTTTTTTCTTCAAGATACAAAATCCGTGACAACGATTTCTTATTGGAAATTGAATTTTAACAGTTTTTTGGATGAATATCGTTATATTTGCTTGAATTAAAGCAAAAAGTACAAAAATAATGGTTTCAGTGGTTATATTTTAAAATAGTGAAAAAATTCTCAAAATGTGCTTCTCTGGCCGAGAAACGTCGATTTTGAAAATGTTATTAAAAATCGAGGTACATTTTTATTTATTGATCAATCGATATGAAATCACTTTTAATGAGTATTTTATAGGTAAATAAGCTGAATTCGGTCAAAAATTTGTCCAGAAAAAAATTCATTAAAAAGTGTACCGAAAAAATCGCATGTTTTTTTCTTCAAGATACAAAATCCGTGACAACGATTTCTTATTGGAAATTGAATTTTAACAGTTTTTTGGATGAATATCGTTATATTTGCTTGAATTAAAGCAAAAAGTACAAAAATAATGGTTTCAGTGGTTATATTTTAAAATAGTGAAAAAATTCTCAAAATGTGCTTCTCTGGCCGAGAAACGTCGATTTTGAAAATGTTATTAAAAATCGAGGTACATTTTTATTTATTGATCAATCGATATGAAATCACTTTTAATGAGTATTTTATAGGTAAATAAGCTGAATTCGGTCAAAAATTTGTCCAGAAAAAAATTCATTAAAAAGTGTACCGAAAAAATCGCATGTTTTTTTCTTCAAGATACAAAATCCGTGACAACGATTTCTTATTGGAAATTGAATTTTAACAGTTTTTTGGATGAATATCGTTATATTTGCTTGAATTAAAGCAAAAAGTACAAAAATAATGGTTTCAGTGGTTATATTTTAAAATAGTGAAAAAATTCTCAAAATGTGCTTCTCTGGCCGAGAAACGTCGATTTTGAAAATGTTATTAAAAATCGAGGTACATTTTTATTTATTGATCAATCGATATGAAATCACTTTTAATGAGTATTTTATAGGTAAATAAGCTGAATTCGGTCAAAAATTTGTCCAGAAAAAAATTCATTAAAAAGTGTACCGAAAAAATCGCATGTTTTTTTCTTCAAGATACAAAATCCGTGACAACGATTTCTTATTGGAAATTGAATTTTAACAGTTTTTTGGATGAATATCGTTATATTTGCTTGAATTAAAGCAAAAAGTACAAAAATAATGGTTTCAGTGGTTATATTTTAAAATAGTGAAAAAATTCTCAAAATGTGCTTCTCTGGCCGAGAAACGTCGATTTTGAAAATGTTATTAAAAATCGAGGTACATTTTTATTTATTGATCAATCGATATGAAATCACTTTTAATGAGTATTTTATAGGTAAATAAGCTGAATTCGGTCAAAAATTTGTCCAGAAAAAAATTCATTAAAAAGTGTACCGAAAAAATCGCATGTTTTTTTCTTCAAGATACAAAATCCGTGACAACGATTTCTTATTGGAAATTGAATTTTAACAGTTTTTTGGATGAATATCGTTATATTTGCTTGAATTAAAGCAAAAAGTACAAAAATAATGGTTTCAGTGGTTATATTTTAAAATAGTGAAAAAATTCTCAAAATGTGCTTCTCTGGCCGAGAAACGTCGATTTTGAAAATGTTATTAAAAATCGAGGTACATTTTTATTTATTGATCAATCGATATGAAATCACTTTTAATGAGTATTTTATAGGTAAATAAGCTGAATTCGGTCAAAAATTTGTCCAGAAAAAAATTCATTAAAAAGTGTACCGAAAAAATCGCATGTTTTTTTCTTCAAGATACAAAATCCGTGACAACGATTTCTTATTGGAAATTGAATTTTAACAGTTTTTTGGATGAATATCGTTATATTTGCTTGAATTAAAGCAAAAAGTACAAAAATAATGGTTTCAGTGGTTATATTTTAAAATAGTGAAAAAATTCTCAAAATGTGCTTCTCTGGCCGAGAAACGTCGATTTTGAAAATGTTATTAAAAATCGAGGTACATTTTTATTTATTGATCAATCGATATGAAATCACTTTTAATGAGTATTTTATAGGTAAATAAGCTGAATTCGGTCAAAAATTTGTCCAGAAAAAAATTCATTAAAAAGTGTACCGAAAAAATCGCATGTTTTTTTCTTCAAGATACAAAATCCGTGACAACGATTTCTTATTGGAAATTGAATTTTAACAGTTTTTTGGATGAATATCGTTATATTTGCTTGAATTAAAGCAAAAAGTACAAAAATAATGGTTTCAGTGGTTATATTTTAAAATAGTGAAAAAATTCTCAAAATGTGCTTCTCTGGCCGAGAAACGTCGATTTTGAAAATGTTATTAAAAATCGAGGTACATTTTTATTTATTGATCAATCGATATGAAATCACTTTTAATGAGTATTTTATAGGTAAATAAGCTGAATTCGGTCAAAAATTTGTCCAGAAAAAAATTCATTAAAAAGTGTACCGAAAAAATCGCATGTTTTTTTCTTCAAGATACAAAATCCGTGACAACGATTTCTTATTGGAAATTGAATTTTAACAGTTTTTTGGATGAATATCGTTATATTTGCTTGAATTAAAGCAAAAAGTACAAAAATAATGGTTTCAGTGGTTATATTTTAAAATAGTGAAAAAATTCTCAAAATGTGCTTCTCTGGCCGAGAAACGTCGATTTTGAAAATGTTATTAAAAATCGAGGTACATTTTTATTTATTGATCAATCGATATGAAATCACTTTTAATGAGTATTTTATAGGTAAATAAGCTGAATTCGGTCAAAAATTTGTCCAGAAAAAAATTCATTAAAAAGTGTACCGAAAAAATCGCATGTTTTTTTCTTCAAGATACAAAATCCGTGACAACGATTTCTTATTGGAAATTGAATTTTAACAGTTTTTTGGATGAATATCGTTATATTTGCTTGAATTAAAGCAAAAAGTACAAAAATAATGGTTTCAGTGGTTATATTTTAAAATAGTGAAAAAATTCTCAAAATGTGCTTCTCTGGCCGAGAAACGTCGATTTTGAAAATGTTATTAAAAATCGAGGTACATTTTTATTTATTGATCAATCGATATGAAATCACTTTTAATGAGTATTTTATAGGTAAATAAGCTGAATTCGGTCAAAAATTTGTCCAGAAAAAAATTCATTAAAAAGTGTACCGAAAAAATCGCATGTTTTTTTCTTCAAGATACAAAATCCGTGACAACGATTTCTTATTGGAAATTGAATTTTAACAGTTTTTTGGATGAATATCGTTATATTTGCTTGAATTAAAGCAAAAAGTACAAAAATAATGGTTTCAGTGGTTATATTTTAAAATAGTGAAAAAATTCTCAAAATGTGCTTCTCTGGCCGAGAAACGTCGATTTTGAAAATGTTATTAAAAATCGAGGTACATTTTTATTTATTGATCAATCGATATGAAATCACTTTTAATGAGTATTTTATAGGTAAATAAGCTGAATTCGGTCAAAAATTTGTCCAGAAAAAAATTCATTAAAAAGTGTACCGAAAAAATCGCATGTTTTTTTCTTCAAGATACAAAATCCGTGACAACGATTTCTTATTGGAAATTGAATTTTAACAGTTTTTTGGATGAATATCGTTATATTTGCTTGAATTAAAGCAAAAAGTACAAAAATAATGGTTTCAGTGGTTATATTTTAAAATAGTGAAAAAATTCTCAAAATGTGCTTCTCTGGCCGAGAAACGTCGATTTTGAAAATGTTATTAAAAATCGAGGTACATTTTTATTTATTGATCAATCGATATGAAATCACTTTTAATGAGTATTTTATAGGTAAATAAGCTGAATTCGGTCAAAAATTTGTCCAGAAAAAAATTCATTAAAAAGTGTACCGAAAAAATCGCATGTTTTTTTCTTCAAGATACAAAATCCGTGACAACGATTTCTTATTGGAAATTGAATTTTAACAGTTTTTTGGATGAATATCGTTATATTTGCTTGAATTAAAGCAAAAAGTACAAAAATAATGGTTTCAGTGGTTATATTTTAAAATAGTGAAAAAATTCTCAAAATGTGCTTCTCTGGCCGAGAAACGTCGATTTTGAAAATGTTATTAAAAATCGAGGTACATTTTTATTTATTGATCAATCGATATGAAATCACTTTTAATGAGTATTTTATAGGTAAATAAGCTGAATTCGGTCAAAAATTTGTCCAGAAAAAAATTCATTAAAAAGTGTACCGAAAAAATCGCATGTTTTTTTCTTCAAGATACAAAATCCGTGACAACGATTTCTTATTGGAAATTGAATTTTAACAGTTTTTTGGATGAATATCGTTATATTTGCTTGAATTAAAGCAAAAAGTACAAAAATAATGGTTTCAGTGGTTATATTTTAAAATAGTGAAAAAATTCTCAAAATGTGCTTCTCTGGCCGAGAAACGTCGATTTTGAAAATGTTATTAAAAATCGAGGTACATTTTTATTTATTGATCAATCGATATGAAATCACTTTTAATGAGTATTTTATAGGTAAATAAGCTGAATTCGGTCAAAAATTTGTCCAGAAAAAAATTCATTAAAAAGTGTACCGAAAAAATCGCATGTTTTTTTCTTCAAGATACAAAATCCGTGACAACGATTTCTTATTGGAAATTGAATTTTAACAGTTTTTTGGATGAATATCGTTATATTTGCTTGAATTAAAGCAAAAAGTACAAAAATAATGGTTTCAGTGGTTATATTTTAAAATAGTGAAAAAATTCTCAAAATGTGCTTCTCTGGCCGAGAAACGTCGATTTTGAAAATGTTATTAAAAATCGAGGTACATTTTTATTTATTGATCAATCGATATGAAATCACTTTTAATGAGTATTTTATAGGTAAATAAGCTGAATTCGGTCAAAAATTTGTCCAGAAAAAATTCATTCAAAAGTGTACCGAAAAAATCGCATGTTTTTTTTCTTCAAGATACAAAATCCGTGACAACGATTTCTTATTGGAAATTGAATTTTAACAGTTTTTTGGATGAATATCGTTATATTTGCTTGAATTAAAGCAAAAAGTACAAAAATAATGGTTTCAGTGGTTATATTTTAAAATAGTGAAAAAATTCTCAAAATGTGCTTCTCTGGCCGAGAAACGTCGATTTTGAAAATGTTATTAAAAATCGAGGTACATTTTTATTTATTGATCAATCGATATGAAATCACTTTTAATGAGTATTTTATAGGTAAATAAGCTGAATTCGGTCAAAAATTGTCCAGAAAAAAATCATTCAAAAGTGTACCGAAAAAATCGCATGTTTTTTTCTTCAAGATACAAAATCCGTGACAACGATTTCTTATTGGAAATTGAATTTTAACAGTTTTTTGGATGAATATCGTTATATTTGCTTGAATTAAAGCAAAAAGTACAAAAATAATGGTTTCAGTGGTTATATTTTAAAATAGTGAAAAAATTCTCAAAATGTTTTCTCTGGCCGAGAAACGTCGATTTTGAAAATGTTATTAAAAATCGAGGTACATTTTTATTTATTGATCAATCGATATGAAATCACTTTTAATGAGTATTTTATAGGTAAATAAGCTGAATTCGGTCAAAAATTTGTCCAGAAAAAAATGCATTAAAAAGTGTACCGAAAAAATCGCATGTTTTTTTTCTTCAAGATACAAAATCCGTGACAACGATTTCTTATTGAAAATTGAATTTGAACAGTTTTTTGAATGAATATCGTTATATTTGCTTGAATTAAAGCAAAAAGTACAAAAATAATGGTTTCAGTGGTTATATTTTAAAATAGTGAAAAAATTCTCAAAATGTGCTTCTCTGGCCGAGAAACGTCGATTTTGAAAATGTTATTAAAAATCGAGGTTCATTTTTATTTATTGATCAATCGATATGAAATCACTTTTAATGAGTATTTTATAGGTAAATAAGCTGAATTCGGTCAAAAATTTGTCCAGAAAAAAAATTCATTAAAAAGTGTACCGAAAAAATCGCATGTTTTTTTTCTTCAAGATACAAAATCCGTGACAACGATTTCTTATTGGAAATTGAATTTTAACAGTTTTTTGGATGAATATCGTTATATTTGCTTGAATTAAAGCAAAAAGTACAAAAATAATGGTTTCAATGGTTATATTTTAAAATAGTGAAAAAATTCTCAAAATGTTTTTCTCTGGCCGAGAAACGTCGATTTTGAAAATGTTATTAAAAATCGAGGTACATTTTATTATTGATCAATCGATATGAAATCACTTTTAATGAGTATTTATAGGTAAATAAGCTGAATTCGGTCAAAAATTTGTCCGAAAAAAAATGCATTCAAAGTGTACCGAAAAAATCGCATGTTTTTTTCTTCAAATACAAAATCCGTGACAACGATTTCTTATTGGAAATTGAATTTTAACAGTTTTTGGATGAATATCGTTATATTTGCTTGAATTAAAGCAAAAAGTACAAAAAAATGGTTTCAGTGGTATATTTAAAAATAGTGAAAAAATTCTCAAAATGTGCTTCTCTGGCCGAGAAACGTCGATTTTGAAAATGTTATTAAAAATCGAGGTTCATTATTTTATTGATCAATCGAGATGAAATCACTTTTAATGAGTATTTTATAGGTAAATAAGCTGAATTCGGTCAAAAATTGTCCAGAAAAAAATTCATTCAAAAGTGTACCGAAAAAATCGCATGTTTTTTTCTTCAAGATACAAAATCCGTGACAACGATTTCTTATTGGAAATTGAATTTTAACAGTTTTGATGAATATCGTTATATTTGCTTGAATTAAAGCAAAAAGTACAAAAATAATGGTTTCAATGGTTATATTTTAAAATAGTGAAAAAATTCTCAAAATGTGCTTCTCTGGCGAGAA
>JAEQBA010003958.1:0-47379 GCA_019434445.1 Phalangium opilio
AGCGGTGTTGTGAGATCTCAGAAGGAACGTAAAAAGTCCAAAGTTTTTCTACATTACCTGACAACATTTAAATTCTAAGCTTCCGTGGCGCAATGGTTAGCGCATTCGGCTGTTAACCGAAAGGTTGGTGGTTCGAGCCCATCCCGGAGCGGTGTTGTGGAGTCTCATATGTGACGTAAAAATTCAAAGTTTTTCCACAATACCTGACGGCCATTTAATTTTTGGGCTTCCGTGGCGCAATGGTTAGCGAATTCGGCTGTTAACCGAAAGGTTGGTGGTTCGAGCCCATACGGGAGCGGTGTTGTGAGTTCTCAGATGTGACGTAAAAAGTCAAAGTTTTTCCACAATACCTGACAACCATTGAATTTCTGAGCTTCCTTGGCTCAATGGTTAGCGCGTTCGGCTGTAAACTGAAAGGTTGGTGGTTCGAGCCCATCTGAGAGAGGTGTTGAGGTCTCAGATGTGACGTAAAAAGTCAAAGTTTTTCCACAATACCTGACGACGATATAATTTTTGGGCTTCCGTTGCGCAACGGTTATCGCATTCATCTGTTAACCGAAAGGTTGGTGGTTCGGGCCCACCCGGGAGCGGTGTTGTGGGGTCTCAGATGTAGCGTAAAAAGTCATAAGTTTTCCACAATACATGACAACATTTTAAATTCTAATTTTCCGTGGCGCAATGCTTAGTGCGTTCGGCTGTTAACTGAAAGGTTGGGGGTTCGAGCCCATCCGGGAGCGGTGTTGTGAGGTCTCAGATGTGACGTAAAAAGTCAAAGTTTTTCCACAATACCTGACGACGATATAATATTTGGGCTTCCGTTGCGCAATGGTTAGCGCGTTCGGCTGTTAACCGAAAGGTTGGTGGTTCGAGCCCATACGGGAGCGGTGTTGTGAGGTCTCAGATGTGACGTAAAAAGTAAAAGTTTTTCCACAATATCTGACAGACATTGAATTTTTGAGCTTCCGTGGCTCAATGGTTAGCACGTTCGGCTGTTAACTGAAAGGTTGGTGGTTCGAGCCCATCCGGGAGCGGTGTTGTGAGGTCTCAGATGTGACGTAAAAAGTCAAAGTTTTTCCACAATACCTGACGACGATATATTTTTTGGGCTTCCGTTGCGCAACGGTTATCGCGTTCATCTGTTAACCGAAAGGTTGGTGGTTCGGGCCCACCCGGGAGCGGTGTTGTGAGATCTCAGAAGGAACGTAAAAAGCCAAAGTTTTTCTACAATACCTGACAACATTTTAAATTCTAAGCTTCCATGGCGCAATGCTTAGTGCGTTCGGCTGTTAACCGAAAGGTCGGTGGTTCGAGCCCACCCAGGAGCGGTGTTGTGAGGCCTCAGATGTGACGTAAAAAGTCAAAGTTTTCCCACAATACCTGACGAACATTTATTTTTTGGGCTTCCGTGGCGCAATGGTTAGCGCATTCGGCTGTTAACCGAAAGGTTGGTGGTTCGAGCCCATCCCGGAGCGGTGTTGTGGAGTCTCATATGTGACGTAAAAATTCAAAGTTTTTCCACAATACCTGACAACCATTGAATTTCTGAGCTTCCTTGGCTCAATGGTTAGCGCGTTCGGCTGTTAACTGAAAGGTTGGTGGTTCGAGCCCATCTGGGAGAGGTGTTGAGGTCTCAGATCTGACGTAAAAAGTCAAAGTTTTTCCACAATACCTGACGACGATATAATTTTTGGGCTTCCGTTGCGCAACGGTTATCGCGTTCATCTGTTAACCGAAAGGTTGGTGGTTCGGGCCCATCCGGGAGCGGTGCTGTGAGGCCTCAGATGTTACGTAAAAAGTCAAAACTTTTCCACAATACCTGACGACCATTTAATTTTTGGGCTTCCGTGGCGCAATGGTTAGCGCGTTCGGCTGTTAACTAATAGGTTGGTGGTTCGAGCCCACCCGGGAGAGGTGTTGTGGGGTCTCAGATGTAGCGTGAAAAAACATAACTTTTCCACAATACCTGACAACTATTTAATTTCCGAGTTTCCGTGGCTCAATGGTTAGCGCGTTCGGCTGTAAACCAACAGGTTGGTGGTTCGAGCCCACCCGGGAGCGGTGTTTTGGGATCTCAAATGTAACGTAAAAAGCCAGAGTTTTTCCACAATACCTGACGAACATTTAATTTTTGGGCTTCCGTGGCGCAATGGTTAGCGCGTTCAGCTGTTAACCGAAAGGTTGTTGGTTAGAGCCCACCCGGGATAGGTGTTGTAGGGTCTCAGATGTAGCGTAAAAAGTCAAAACTTTTCCACAATACGTGACAACCATATAATTTCTGAGTTTCCGTGGCTCAATGGTTAGCGCGTTCGGCTGTTAACCAATAGGTTGGTGGTTCGAACCCACCCGGGAGCGGTGTTGTGAGGTATCAGTTGTAACGTAAAAAGTCAGAGTTTTTCCACAATACCTGACGAACATTTAATTTTTGGGCTTCCGTGGCGCAATGGTTTGCGCGTTCAGCTGTTAACCGAAAGGTTCGTGGTTCGAGCCCACCCGGGATAGGTGTTGTGGGGTCTCAGATCTACCGTGAAAAGTCATAACTTTTCCACAATACCTAACAACTATTTAATTTCTGAGCTTCCGTGGCTCAATGGTTGGCGCGTTCAGCTGTTAACCGAAAGGTTGGTGGTTCGAGCCCACCCGGGAGAGATGTTGTGGGGTCTCAGATGTAGCGTGAAAAGTCAAAACTTTTTCACAATACGTGAAAACCATTTAATTTCTGAGCTTCCGTGGCGCAATGGTTGGCGCGGTCGGCTGTTGACCAATAGGTTGGTTGTCAGGTATTGTTGAAAATTACGACTTTTCACGCTACATCTGAGACCCCACAAAACCTCTCTCGTTTGGGCTCGAACCACCAACCTTTCGATTAACAGCTGAACGCGCTGACCATTGCGCCACTGAAGCCCAAAAATTAAATGTTCGTCAGGTATTGTGGAAAAACTCCGACATTTTACGTTACATCTGAGACGTCACAACACTTCTCCCGAATGGGCTCGAACCACCAACCTATTGGTTAATAGCCGAACGCGCTAACCATTGCGCCACTGAAGCCCAAAAATTAAATTTTCGTCAGGTATTGAGGTAAAACTTTGACTTTTTACTTCACATCTGAGGCCTCACAACACCGCTCCCGGATGGGCTCGAACCACCAACCTTTCGGTTAACAGCTGAACGCGCTAACCATTGCGCCACGGACGCCCAAAAAAAACGGTCGTCAGGAATTGCGGAAAAACTTTGGCTATTTACGTTACATTTGAGATCCAAAAACACCGCTCCCGGGTGGGCTCGAACCACCAACCTATTGGTTAACAGCCGAACGCGCTAACCTTTGAGCCACGAAAGCTCAGAAAATAAATGGTTGTCACGTATTGTGGAAAAGTTTTGTCTTTTTACGCTACATATGAGACCCAACAACACCTCTCCCGGGTGGGCTCGAACCACTAACCTTTCGATTAACAGCTGAACGCGCTAACCATTGCGCCACGCAAGCCCAAAAATTAAATGTTCGTCAGATATTGTGGAAAAACTCTGACATTTTACGTTACATCTGAGACGTCACAACACTTCTCCCGGATAGGCTCGAACCACCAACCAATTGGTTAACAGCCGAACGCGCTAGCCATTGAGCCACAGAAGCTCAGAAATTAAATGGTTGTTAGGTTTTGTGGATAAGTTATGACTTTTTACGTTACATCTGAGACCCTACAACACCTCTCCCAGGTTGGCTCGAACCACCATCCTTTCGGTTAACAGCCGAACGCGCTAACCATTGCGCCAAGGAAGCCCAAAAATTAAATGGTAGTCAGGTATTGTGGAAAAACTTTGGTTTTCTACGTTACATTTGAGATCCCACAACACCGCTCACGGGTGGGCTCGAACCACCAACCTTTCGATTAACAGCTGGACGCGCTAATTATTGCGCCACGGAAGCCCAAAAATTAAATGTTCGTCAGGTATTGTGGAAAAACTCTGACATTTTACGTAACATCTGAGACGTCACAACACCGCTCCCGGATGGGCTCGAACCACCAACCTTTCGGTTAACAGCCGAACGCGCTAACCATTGCGCCACGGACGCCCAAATAAAAAATGGTCGTCAGGTATTGTGGAAAAACTTTGGCTTTTTACGTTACATTAGAGATCCCACAACACCGCTCCCGGGTGGGCTCGAACCACCAACCTTTCGGTTAACAGCCGAACGCGCTAACCATTGCGCAACGGAGGCCAAATATTAAATGGTCGTCAGGTATTGAGGTAAAACTTTGACTTTTTACTTCACATCTGAGACGTCACAACACCGCTCCCGGATGGGCTCGAACCACCAACCTTTCGGTTAACAGCCGAACGCGCTAACCATTGCGCCACGGACGCCCAAAAATGAAATGGTCGTCAGGTATTGTGGAAAAACTTTGGCTATTTACGTTACATTTGAGATCCAAAAGAACCGCTCCCGGGTGGGCTCGAACCACCAAGCTATTGGTTAACAGCCGAACGCGCTAACCATTGAGCCACGAAAGATCAGAAAATAAATGGTTATCACGTATCATGGAAAACGTTTGACTTTTCACGCTACATCTGAGACCTCACAACACCTCTCCCGGGTGGGCTCGAACCACCAACCTTTCGATTAACAGCTGAACGCGCTAACCATTGCGAAACGGAAGCCCAAAAATTAAATGCTCGTCAGGTATTGTGGAAAAACTCTGACATTTTACGTTACATCTGAGACGTCACAACACCGTTCCCGGGAGGGCTCGAACCACCAACCTTTCGGTTAACAGCTGAACGCGCTGACCATTGCGCCACTGAAGCCCAAAAATTAAATTTTCGTCAGGTATTGAGGTAAAACTTTGACTTTTTACTTCACATCCGAGACCTCACAACACCGCTCCCGGATGGGCTAGAACCTCCAACCTATTGGTTAACAGCCGAACGCGCTAACCATTGAGCCACGGAAGCTCAGAAATTAAATGGTTGTCAGGTATTGTTGAAAAGTTACGACTTTTCACGCTACATCTGAGAACCCACAAAACCTCTCTCGTTTGGGCTCGAACCACCAACCTTTCGGTTAACAGCTGAACGCGCTGACCATTGCGCCACTGAAGCCCAAAAATTAAATGTTCGTCAGGTATTGTGGAAAAACTCCGACATTTTACGTTACATCTGAGACGTCACAACACTTCTCCCGAATGGGCTCGAACCACCAACCTATTGGTTAATAGCCGAACGCGCTAACCATTGCGCCACTGAAGCCCAAAAATTAAATTTTCGTCAGGTATTGAGGTAAAACTTTGACATTTTACTTCACATCCGAGACCTCACAACACCGCTCCCGGATGGGCTAGAACCTCCAACCTATTGGTTAACAGCCGAACGCGCTAACCATTGAGCCACGGAAGCTCAGAAATTAAATGGTTGTCAGGTATCGTTGAAAAGTTACGACTTTTCACGCTACATCTGAGACCCCACAAAACCTCTCTCGTTTGGGCTCGAACCACCAACCTTTCGGTTAACAGCTGAACGCGCTGACCATTGCGCCACTGAAGCCCAAAAATTAAATGTTCGTCAGGTATTGTGGAAAAACTCCGACATTTTACGTTACATCTGAGACGTCACAACACTTCTCCCGAATGGGCTCGAACCACCAACCAATTGGTTAATAGCCGAACGCGCTAACCATTGCGCCACTGAAGCCCAAAAATTAAATTTTCGTCAGGTATTGAGGTAAAACTTTGACTTTTTCCTTCACATCTGAGGCCTCACAACACCGCTCCCGGATGGGCTCGAACCACCAACCTTTCGGTTAACAGCCGAACGCGCTAACCATTGCGCCACGGACGCCCAAAAAAAATTGGTCGTCAGGTATTGCGGAAAAACTTTGGCTATTAACGTTACATTTGAGATCCAAAAACACCGCTCCCGGGTGGGCTCGAACCACCAACCTATTGGTTAACAGCCGAACGCGCTAACCATTGAGCCACGAAAGCTCAGAAAATAAATGGTTGTCACGTATTGTGGAAAAGTTTTGTCTTTTTACGCTACATATGAGACCCAACAACACCTCTCCCGGGTGGGCTCGAAACACTAACCTTTCGATTAACAGCTGAACGCGCTAACCATTGCGCCACGCAAGCCCAAAAATTAAATGTTCGTCAGATATTGTGGAAAAACTCTGATATTTTACGTTACATCTGAGACGTCACAACACTTCTCCCGGATAGGCTCGAACCACCAACCAATTGGTTAACAGCCGAACGCGCTAACCATTGAGCCACAGAAGCTCAGAAATTAAATGGTTGTTAGGTTTTGTGGATAAGTTATGACTTTTTACGTTACATCTGAGACCCTACAACACCTCTCCCAGGTGGGCTCGAACCACCATCCTTTCGGTTAACAGCCGAACGCGCTAACCATTGCGCCAAGGAAGCCCAAAAATTAAATGGTAGTCAGGTATTGTGGAAAAACTTTGGTTTTCTACGTTACATTTGAGATCCCACAACACCGCTCCCGGGTGGGCTCGAACCACCAACCTTTCGATTAACAGCTGGACGCGCTAATTATTGCGCCACGGAAGCCCAAAAATTAAATGTTCGTCAGGTATTGTGGAAAAACTCTGACATTTTACGTAACATCTGAGACGTCACAACACCGCTCCCGGATGGGCTCGAACCACCAACCTTTCGGTTAACAGCCGAACGCGCTAACCATTGCGCCACGGACGCCCAAAAATTAAATGGTCGTCAGGTATTGTGGAAAAACTTTGGCTATTTACGTTACATTAGAGATCCCACAACACCGCTCCCGGGTGGGCTCGAACCACCAACCTTTCGGTTAACAGCCGAACGCGCTAACCATTGCGCAACGGAGGCCAAATATTAAATGGTCGTCAGGTATTGAGGTAAAACTTTGACTTTTTACTTCACATCTGAGACCTCACAACACCGCTCCTGGCTGGGCTCGAACCACCAACCTTTCGGTTAACAGCCGAACGCGCTAACCATTGCGCCACGGACGCCCAAAAATGAAATGGTCGTCAGGTATTGTGGAAAAACTTTGGCTATTTACGTTACATTTGAGATCCAAAAACACCGCTCCCGGGTGGGCTCGAACCACCAAGCTATTGGTTAACAGCCGAACGCGCTAACCATTGAGCCACGAAAGAACAGAAATTAAATGGTTATCACGTATCATGGAAAACGTTTGACTTTTCACGCTACATCTGAGACCTCACAACACCTCTCCCGGGTGGGCTCGAACCACCAACCTTTCGATTAACAGCTGAACGCGCTAACCATTGCGCCACGGAAGCCCAAAAATTAAATGTTCGTCAGGTATTGTGGAAAAACTTCGACATTTTACGTTACATCTGAGACGTCACAACACTTCTCCCGAATGGGCTCGAACCACCAACCTATTGGTTAATAGCCGAACGCGCTAACCATTGCGCCACTGAAGCCCAAAAATTAAATTTTCGTCAGGTATTGAGGTAAAACTTTGACTTTTTACTTCACATCTGAGGCCTCACAACACCGCTCCCGGATGGGCTCGAACCACCAACCTTTCGGTTAACAGCCGAACGCGCTAACCATTGCGCCACGGACGCCCAAAAAAATGGTCGTCAGGTATTGCGGAAAAACTTTGGCTATTTACGTTACATTTGAGATCCCACAACACCGCTCCCGGGTGGGCTCGAACCACCAAACTATTGGTTAACAGCCGAACGCGCTAACCATTTTTTCTGGAGAAAATTTTGACCGAATTCAGCTTAATTCCCTATAAAACACTCATTAAAAGTGATTTCATCTCGATTGAACAATAATTAAAAATGTACCTCGATTTTTAATAACATTTTAAAAATCGACGTTTCACCGCCAACGAAGCATATTTTGAGTATTTCTTCACTATTTACAAATATATTCACTGAAACCATTATTTTTATACTTTTTGCTTTAATTCAAGCAAATGTAACGATATTCAATCAAAAACTGTTAAAATTAAATTTTGCAATAAGAAATCGTTGTCACGGATTTAAAATGTTATTAAAAATCGAGGTTCATTTTTATTTATTGTTCAATCGAGATGAAATCACTTTTAATGAGTGTTTTATAGGGAATTAAGCTGTATTCGGTCAAAAATTTCTCCAGAAAAAAAAGCATTGAAAAAAGTACCGAAAAAATCGCAGGTTTTTCTTCTCAAAGACACAAAATCCGTGAATACGATTTCTTATTGAAAATTGAATTTTAACAGTTTTTTGAATGAATATCGTTACATTGCTTGAATTAAAGCAAAAATTATAAAAATAATGGTTTCAGTGGTTATATTTGAAAATAGTGAAGAAATACTCAAAATATGCTTCTTTGGCCGTGAAACGTCGATTTTGAAAATGTTATTAAAAATCGAGGTACATTTTTATTTATTGTTCAATCGAGATGAAATCACTTTTATTGATTGTTTTATAGGGAATTAAGCTGAATTCGGTCAAAAATTTCTCCAGAAAAAAATGCATTCAAAAAAGTACCGAAAAAATCGCATGTTTTTCTTCTTCAAGATACAAAATCCGTGACAACGATTTCTTATTGAAAAATTTAATTTTAACAGTTTTTTGATTGAGCATCGTTACATTTGCTTGAATTAAAGCAAAAAGTATAAAAATAATGGTTTCAGTGAACATATTTGAAAATAGTGAAGAAATACTCAAAGTTTGCTTCTTTAGCCGTGAAACGTCGATTTTGAAAATGTTTTTAAAAATCGAGGTAAATTTTTAATTATTGTTCAATCGAGATGAAATCACTTTCAATGAGTGTTTTATAGGGAATTAAGCTGAATTCGGTCAAACATTTCTCCAGAAAAAAATGCATTCAAAAGTGTACCGAAAAAATCGCATGTTTTTCTTCTTCAAGATACAAAATCCGTGACAACGATTTCTTATTGAAAAATTGAATTTTAACAGTTTTTTGAATGAATATCGTTACATTTGCTTGAATTATAGCAAAAAATATAAAAATAATGGTTTCAGTGGTTATATTTGAAAATAGTGAAGAAATACTCAAAACATGCTTCTTTGGCCGTGAAACGTCGATTTTGAAAATGTTATTAAAAATCGAGGTACATTTTTATTTATTGTTCAATCGAGATGAAATCACTTTTAATGAGTGTTTTATAGGGAATTAAGCTGAATTCGGCCAAACATTTCTCCAGAAAAAAATGCATTTAAAAGTTTCTTATTGAAAAATTTAATTTTAACAGTTTTTTGATTGAATATCGTTACATTTGCTTGAATTAAAGCAAAAAGTATAAAAATAATGGTTTCAGTGTGGAAAAACTTTGGGTTTTTACGTTACATTAGAGATCCCACAACACCGCTCCCGGGTGGGCTCGAACCACCAACCTTTCGGTTAACAGCCGAACGCGCTAACCATTGCGCAACGGAAGCCCAAATATTAAATGGTCGTCAGGTATTGTGGAAAAACTCTGACATTTTACGTAACATCTGAGACGTCACAACACCGCTCCCGGATGGGCTCGAACCACCAACCTTTCGGTTAACAGCCGAACGCGCTAACCATTGCGCCACGGACGCCCAAAAATTAAATGGTCGTCAGGTATTGTGGGAAAACTTTGAGTTTTTACGTTACATTAGAGATCCCACAACACCGCTCCCGGGTGGGCTCGAACCACCAACCTTTCGGTTAACAGCCGAACGCGCTAACCATAGCGCAACGGAAGCCCAAAAATTAAATGCTCGTCAAGTATTGTGGAAAAACTCTGACATTTTACGTTACATCTGAGACGTCACAACACCGCTCCCGGGAGGGCTCGAACCACCAACCTATTGGTTAACTGCCGAACGCTCTAACCATTGAGCCACGAACATTTAATTTTTGGGCTTCCGTGGCTCAATGGTTAGAGCGTTCGTCTGTTAACCAATAGGTTGGTGGTTTGAGCCCTCCCGGGAGCGGTGTTGTGACGTCTCAGATGTAACGTAAAATGTCAGAGTTTTTCCACAATACCTGACGACCATTTAATTTTTTGGCTTCCGTGTAGCAATGGTTAGCGCGTTCAGCTGTTATTCAAAAGGTTGGTGGTTCAAGCCCACCCGGGAGCGGTGTTGTGAGGTCTCAGATGTAACGTTAAAAGTCAGAGTTTTTCTACAATACCTGACGAACATTTAATTTTTGGGCTTCCGTGACGCAATAGTTAGCGCGTTCAGCTGTTAACCGAAAGGTTGGTGGTTCCAGCCCACCCGGGAGAGGTGTTGTGGGGTCTAAGATGTAGCGTAAAAAGTCATAAGTTTTCCACAATACCTGACAACCATTTAATTTCTGAGCTTCTGTGGCTCAATGGTTAGCGCGTTCGGCTGTTAATCGAAAGGTTGGTGGTTCGAGCCCACCTGGGAGCGGTGTTGTGAGGTCTCAAATGTAACTTCAAAAGACGAAGTTTTTCAACAATACCTGACGACATTTAATTTTTGGGCTTCCGTGGCGCAATTGTTAGCGCGGTCAGCGATTTCTACGCTGAATACACCGTTTCTCGTCCAATTACCGAAGTTAAGCAGCGTCGAGCGCAGTCAGTACCTGGGAGGGAGACCACTTAGGAACACTGCGTGCCTTTAGCTTTTTGAAAAAAGCAAACTTATTTTCTTTTTGTTATTGTTTTAAAAAGATGAAGGTTAATTTGTCTCACTTAATTTAAATTCGAATTATTAACTAGCACTCTCGGCAACGGCCATATCACACTGAAAACACCGGTTCTCGTCCGATCACCGAAGTTAAGCAGCGTCGAGCGCAGTCAGTACTTGGGAACACAGCGTGCCGTTGGCTTTTTCCTTTTTGTTTCATCTTTAAATTCCACCAGATATGAAAAAAGCAAACATATCTTCTTTTTGTTATTGTTTTATAAAGATGAAGGTTAATTAAATTCAAATTAACTAGCACTCTCGGCAACGGCCATATCACTCTGAATACACCGTTTCTCGTCCGATCACCGAAGTTGAGCAGCGTCGAGTGCAGTCAGTACTTGGGAGGGAGACCACTTAGGAACACTGTGTTCCTTTGGTTTTTGACTTTTTTTCCTCTTTTAAATTCCAATAGATATGAAAAAAGCAAACATATTATCTTTTTGTTATTGTTTTAAAAAGATGAAGGTTAATTTGTTTCACTTAATTTAAATTCGAATTATTAACTAGCACTCTCGGCAACGGCCATATCACTCTGAAAACACCGGTTCTCGTCCGATCACGGAAGTTAAGCAGCGTCGAGCGCAGTCAGAACTTGGGAGGGAGACCACTTAGGAACACTGCGTTCCGTTGGCTTTTTGACTTTATTTTCCTCTTTTAAATTCCAATAGATATGAAAAAAGCAAACATATTTTCTTTTTGTTATAGTTTTAAAAAGATGAAGGTTAATTTGTTTCACTTAATTTAAATTCGAATTATTAACTAGCACTCTTGGCAACGGCCATATCACACTGAAAACACCGTTTCTCGTCCGATCACCATAGTAAAGCAGCGTCGAGCGCAGTCAGTACTTGGTAACACAGCGTGCCGTTGGCTTTTTCCTTTTGTTTCCTCTTTAAAATTCCACCAGATATGAAAAAAGCAAACATATCTTCTTTTTGTTATTGTTTTATAAAGATGAAGGTTAATTAAATTCAAATTAACTAGCACTCTCGGCAACGGCCATATCACTCTGAATACACCGTTTCTCGTCCGATCACCGAAGTTGAGCAGCGTCGAGTGCAGTCAGTACTTGGGAGGGAGACCACTTAGGAGCACTGTGTTCCTTTGGTTTTTGACTTTTTTTTCCTCTTTTAAATTCCAATAGATATGAAAAAAGCAAACGTATTATCTTTTTGTTATTGTTTTAAAAAGATGAAGGTTAGTTTGTTTCACTTAATTTAAATTCGAATTATTAACTAGCACTCTCGGCAACGGCCATATCACTCTGAAAACACCGGTTCTCGTCCGATCACGGAAGTTAAGCAGCGTCGAGCGCAGTCAGTGCTTGGGAACACTGCGTGCCGTTGGCTTTTTCCTTTTGTTTCCTCTTTTAAATTCCACCAGATATGAAAAAACCAAACATATCTTCATTTTGTTATTGTTTAAAAAGATGAAGGTTAATTTGTCTCACTTAATTTAAATTCGAATTATTAACTAGCACTCTTGGCAACGGCCATATCACACTGAAAACACCGTTTCTCGTCCGATCACCATAGTTAAGCAGCGTCGAGCGCAGTCAGTACTTGGTAACACAGCGTGCCGTTGGCTTTTTCCTTTTTGTTTCCTCTTTAAAATTCCACCAGATATGAAAAAAGCAAACATATCTTCTTTTTGTTATTGTTTTATAAAGATGAAGGTTAATTAAATTCAAATTAACTAGCACTCTCGGCAACGGCCATATCACTCTGAATACACCGTTTCTCGTCCGATCACCGAAGTTGAGCAGCGTCGAGTGCAGTCAGTACTTGGGAGGGAGACCACTTAGGAGCACTGTGTTCCTTTGGTTTTTGACTTTTTTTCCACTTTTAAATTCCAATAGATATGAAAAAAGCAAACGTATTATCTTTTTGTTATTGTTTTAAAAAGATGGTTAATTTGTTTCACTTAATTTAAATTCGAATTATTAACTAGCACTCTCGGCAACGGCCATATCACTCTGAAAACACCGGTTCTCGTCCGATCACGGAAGTTAAGCAGCGTCGAGCGCAGTCAGAACTTGGGAGGGAGACCACTTAGGAACACTGCGTTCCGTTGGCTTTTAGACTTTATTTTCCTCTTTTAAATTGCAATAGATATGAAAAAAGCAAACATATTTTCTTTTTGTTATAGTTTTAAAAAGATGAAGGTTAATTTGTTTCACTTAATTTAAATTCGAATTATTAACTAGCACTCTTGGCAACGGCCATATCACGCTGAAAACCCCGGTTCTCGTCCGATCACCGAAGTTAAGCAGCGTCGAGCGCAGTCAGTGCTTGGGAACACAGCGTGCCGTTGGCTTTTTCCTTTTTGTTTCCTCTTTAAAATTCCACCAGATATGAAAAAAGCAAACATATCTTCTTTTTGTTATTGTTTTATAAAGATGAAGGTTAAATAAATTCAAATTATTAACTAGCACTCTCGGCAACGGCCATATCACGCTGAAAACACCGTTTCTCGTCTGATCACCATAGTTAAGCAGCGTCGAGCGCAGTCAGTACTTGGTAACACAGCGTGCCGTTGGCTTTTTCCTTTTTGTTTCCTCTTTAAAATTCCACTAGATATGAAAAAAGCAAACATATCTTCTTTTTGTTATTGTTTTATAAAGATGAAGGTTAAAAAATTCAAATTATTAACTAGCACTCTCGGCAACGGCCATATCACGCTGAATACACCGTTTTTGTCCGATCACCGAAGTTAAGCAGCAAATTCGGGCGCAGTCAGTACTTGGGAGGGAGACCACTTAGGAACACTGCGTTCCGTTAGCTTTTTCACTTTTTTTTGTCTTTTAAATTCCAATAGATATGAAAAAAGCAAACATATTTTCTTTTTGTTATTGTTTTAAAAAGATGATGGTTAATTTGTCTCACTTAATTTAAATTCGAATTATTAACTAGCACTCTCGGCAACGGCCATATCACTCTGAAAACACCGGTTCTCGTCCGATCACCGAAGTTAAGCAGCGTCGAGCGCAGTCAGTACTTGGGAGGTCTCTGATGTGACGTAAAAAGTCAAAGTTTTTCCACAATACCTGACGACCATATCATTTTTGAGCTTCCGTGGCGCAATGGTTAGCGCGTTCAGCTGTCACAACACCGCTCCCGGGTGGGTTCGAACCACCAACCTATTGGTTAACAGCCGAACGCGCTAACCATTGAGCCACGGAAACTCAGAAATTAAATGGTTGTCACATATTGTGGAAAAGTTTTGACTTTTTACGCTACATCTGAGACTCCACAACACCTCTCCCGGGTGGGCTCGAACCACCAACCTATTGGTTAGTAGCCGAACGCGCTAACAATTGAGCCACGGAAGCTCAGAAATTTAATGGTTGTCAGGTATTGTGGAAAAGTTATGACTTTTCACGCTACATCTGAGACCCCACAACATCTCTCCCGGGTGGGCTCGAACCACCACCCTTTCGGTTAACAGCTGAACGCGCCAATCATTGAGCCACGGAAGCTCAGAAATAAAATAGTTGTTAGGTATTGTGGAAAAGTTATGATTTTCACGGTAGATCTGAGACCCCACAACACCTATCCCGGGTGGGCTCGAACCACCAACCTTTCGGTTAACAGCTGAACGCGCTAACCATTGCGCCACGGAAGCCCAAAAATTAAATGTTCGTCAGGTATTGTGGAAAAACTCTGACTTTTTACGTTACATCAGAGACCTCACAACACCGCTCCCGGATGGGCTCGTACCACCAACCTTTCGGTTAACAGCCGAACGCGCTAACCATTGCGCCACGGAAGCCCAAAAATTAAATGGTCCACAGGTATTGTGGAAAAACTTTGGCTTTTTACGTTACATTTGAGATCCCAAAACACCGCTCCCGGGTGGGCTCGAACCACCAACCTGTTGGTTTACAGCCGAACGCGCTAACCATTGAGCCACGGAAACTCGGAAATGAAATGTTTTTCAGGTATTGTGGAAAAGTTATGACTTTTCACGCTACATCTGAGACCCCACAACACCTCTCCCGGGTGGGCTCGAACCACCAACCTATTGGTTAACAGACGAACGCGCTAACCATTGAGCCACGGAAACTCAGAAATTAAATGTTTTTCAGGTATTGTGGAAAAGTTATGACTTTTCACGCTACATCCGAGACCCCACAACATCTCTTCCGGGTGGGCTCGAACCATTAACCTTTCGGTTAACAGCCGAACGCGCTAACCATTGCGCCACGGAAGCCCAAAAATTAAATGGTCCACAGGTATTGTGGAAAAACTTTGGCTTTTTACGTTACATTTGAGATCCCAAAACACCGCTCCCGGGTGGGCTCGAACCACCAACCTGTTGGTTTACAGCCGAACGCGCTAACCATTGAGCCACGGAAACTCGGAAATGAAATGTTTTTCAGGTATTGTGGAAAAGTTATGACTTTTCACGCTACATCTGAGACCCCACAACACCTCTCCCTGGTGGGCTCGAACCACCAACCTATTAGTTAACAGCCGAACGCGCCTACCATTGAGCCACGGAAGCTCAGAAATTAAATAGTTGTCAGGTATTGTGGAAAAGCTATGACTTTTCACGCTACATCTGAGACCCCACAACACCTCTCCCGGGTGGGCTCGAACCACCAACCTATTGGTTAACAGACGAACGCGCTAACCATTGAGCCATGGAAACTCAGAAAATAAATGTTTTTCAGGTATTGAGGAAAAGTTATGACTTTTCACGCTACATCTGAGACCCCACAACATCTCTTCCGCGTGGGCTCGAACCATTAACCTTTCGGTTAACAGCTGAACGCGCTAACCATTGCGCCACGGAAGCTCAAAATTAAATGGTTGTCAGGTATTGTGGAAAACCTATGACTTTTCACGGTAGATCTGAGACCCCACAACACCTATCCCGGGTGGGCTCGAACCACCAACCTTTCGGTTAACAGCTGAACGCGCTAACCATTGCGCCGCGGAAGCCCAAAAATTAAATGTTCGTCAGGTATTGTGGAAAAACTCTGAATTTTTACGTTACAACTGATACCTCACAACACCGCTCCAAGGTGGGCTCGAACCACCAACCTTTTGAATAACAGCTGAGCGCGCTAACCATTGCCACACGGAAGCCCAAAAATGATATGGTCGTCAGGTATTTTGGAAAAACTTTGACTTTTTACGTCACATCAGAGACCTCACAACACCGCTCCCAGGTGTGCTCGAACCACAAACCTATTGGTTAACAGCCGAACGCGCAAACCATTGCGCAACGGAAGCCCAAAAATTAAATGTTCGTCAGGTATTGTGGAAAAACACTGACTTTTTACGTAACATCTGAGACCCCACAACACCTCTCCCGGGTGGGCTCGAACCACCAACCTTTCGGTTAACAGCTGAACGCGCTAACCATTGCGCCACGGAAGCTCAGAAATTAAATGGTTGTCACGTATTGTGGAAAACTTTTGACTTTTTACGCTACATCTGAGACCCCACAACACCTCTCCCGGATGGGCTCGAACCACCAACCTATTGGTCAACAGCCGACCGCGCCAACCATTGCGCCACGGAAGCTCAGAAATTAAATGGTTTTCACGTATTGTGAAAAAGTTTTGACTTTTCACGCTACATCTGAGACCCCACAACACCTCTCCCGGGTGGGCTCGAACCACCAACCTTTCGGTTAACAGCTGAACGCGCTAACCATTGCGCCACGGAAGCCCAAAAATTAAATGTTCGTCAGGTATTGTGGAAAAACACTGACTTTTTACGTAACATCTGAGACCTCACAGCACCGCTCCCGGGTGTGCTCGAACCACCAACCTTTCTGTTTACAGCCGAACGCGCAAACCATTGCGCCACGGAAGCCCAAAAATTAAATGGTCGTCAGGTATTGTGGAAAAGTTTTGACTTTTTACGTAACATCTGAGGCCTCACGGCACCGCTCCCGGATGGGCTCGTACCACCAACCTTTCGGTTAACAGCCGAACGCGCTAACCATTGCGCCAGGAGCAGATGACAAAGGAGTCTCGGACGCTAGCTTCCATAATGTAGAGGGCAATGGGATCCGCGAACGTCACGGTTATTAACCAAAATCATTACGCCAGTGCCACCTCTCGTAGGAAATTTGAGCTTTATTTTCCAACCAATAGCGTGGCTGCAATGTCTCGAAAGGAGATCTGGGAAATCGCGTCTGGAGCCTCTCTTTAAAATTACGTATCGTCTGCTTATAATTAGCCTAGGCTTAACGGGTATTAGAGTTAAAAAATGGATTTCAACGGCTTTTTAATCTTTTTTTTAGACTAAAATTGATAATGAAAAGCCCAGCGAGTAACGTATGTACATTATTAAAACCCTAAAATGTGTTTCAGTTATTTTTTTCTAAATTTCTTCTTGAATTAAATGATAGCTACAATAGGTTGGGAAAAGTAATCACTCACGATCTTTTAAAGCCCAAAAAGTAAGAGACAGTGATTTCGTTTCCAACCTCTTGTAGCAGTCAATTAATTCAAAAGAAATACGGAATATTTTGGCCCTAAAACACATATACAACATTGTGTTTCCGCATCTTTTAAAACCTTGCTTTTATCTTTTGAAAACCCGACCCCAATCATTCCAGTGGGCACAAATTGTTAATTAAGCCTTACCTGGGTTTCTCTGCTAGTTTGGACTTAATTTGACTATTTATTAGGCTTAAAGTCACAAAATGTAGTCTTATCTTTTATCTTAATACCAACGGTTACAGCTGTTTGAATAAAGTAATTATATTGTGTATATTTATGTCGCGATCGGATAAGACGAACCTGAGTAGCCACCGTTAGTCCGTTATTACAAAAACATTCCCAGCAGACTTTGGTGCCAGATATAATCCACCAAAAGCATCGTCTGCTATAATGTCTGATAGCGCCTCTATGGCAAACGATACCGCTACAGCTGTGACGTACGCGGGTGCCATTGCCCTCTATATTGTGGAAGCTAGCGTCCGAGACTCCTTCGTCATCTGCTCCTGATTGCGCCACGGAAGCCCAAAAATGAAATGGTCGTCAGGGATTGTGGAAAGACTTTGGCTTTTTACGTTACATTTGAGATCCCAAAACACCGCTCCCGGGTGGGCTCGAACCACCAACCTATTGGATAACAGCGGAACGCGCTAACCATTGAGCCACGGAAGCTCAGAAATTAAATGGTTGTCAGTTATTGTAGAAAAGTTATGACTTTTCACGCTACTTCTGAGACCCCACAACACCTCTCCCGGGTGGGCTCGAACCACCAACCTTTCGGTTAACAGCTGAACGCGATGACCATTGCGCCACGGAAGCCCAAAAATTAAATGTTCGTCAGGTATTGTGGAAAAACACTGACTTTTTACGTAACATCTGAGACCTCACAGCACCGCTCCCGGATGGGCTCGTACCACCAACCTTACGGTTAACAGCCGAACGCGCTAACCATTGCGCCACGGAAGCCCAAAAATTAAATGGTCGTCAGGTATTGTGGAAAAACTTTGGCTTTTTACGTTACACTTGAGATCCCAAAACACCGCTCCCAGGTGGGCTCGAACCACCAACCTATTGGTTAACAGCCGAACGCGCTAACCATTGAACCACGGAAACTCAGAAACTAAATGTTTTTCAGGTATTGTGGAAACGTTATGACTTTTCACGCTACATCTGAGACCCCACAACACCTCTCCCGGGTGGGCTCGAACCACCAACATTTCGGTTAACAGCCGAACGCGCTAACCATTGCGCCACGGAAGCCCAAAAATTAAATGGTCGTCAGGGATTGTGGAAAGACTTTGGCTTTTTACGTTACATTTGAGATCCCAAAACACCGCTCCCGGGTGGGCTCGAACCACCAACCTGTTGGATAACAGCCGAACGCGCTAACCATTGAGCCACGGAAGCTCAGAAATTAAATGGTTGTCAGTTATTGTAGAAAAGTTATGACTTTTCACGCTACTTCTGAGACCCCACAACACCTCTCCCGGGTGGGCTCGAACCACCAACATTTCGGTTAACAGCTGAACGTTCTAACCATTGCGCCACGGAAGCCCAAAAATTAAATGTTCGTCAGGTATTGTGGAAAAACACTGACTTTTTACGTAACATCTGAGACCTCACAGCACCGCTCCCGGGTGTGCTCGAACCACCAACCTTTCTGTTAACAGCCGAACGCGCAAACCATTGCGCAACGGAAGCCCAAAAATTAAGTGGTCTTCAGGTATTGTGGAATAACATTTATATTTTGGGTTACATCTGACAACTCACAACACCGCTCCCGGATGGGCTCGTACTACCAACCTTTCGGTTAACAGCCGAACGCGCTAACCATTGCGCCACGGAAGCCCAAAAATTAAATGTTCGTCAGGTATTGTGGAAAAACACTGACTTTTAACGTAACATCTGAGACCTCACAGCACCGCTCCCGGGTGTGCTCGAACCACCAACCTTTCTGTTAACAGCCGAACGCGCAAACCATTGCGCAACGGAAGCCCAAAAATTAAGTGGTCTTCAGGTATTGTGGAATAACATTTATATTTTGGGTTACATCTGACACCTCACAACACCGCTCCCGGATGGGCTCGTACCACCAACCTTTCGGTTAACAGCCGAACGCGCTAACATTTGAGCCACGGAAGCTCAGAAATTAAATGGTTGTCAGTTATTGTAGAAAAGTTATGACTTTTCACGCTACATCTGAGACCCCACAACACCTCTCCCGGGTGGGCTCGAACCACCAACCTTTCGGTTAACAGCTGAACGCGCTAACCATTGCGCCACGGAAGCCCAAAAATTAAATGTTCGTCAGGTATTGTGGAAAAACACTGACTTTTTACGTAACGATGCGTGCGTGGCGAGCGTAGCGTACAGACTGTTAAAGAAGTCTTTGCGCGTTGCGTTTTTCGCACATATTTTACTATAATTCAAAAACTATTAGAGCTAGCGCTCTGGAATAAAGTGCGTTATAAATGTTTTGCATTTCTCTTTCATATTTTACCCGTTCCAAAGTTGTCCTTTGCATACTTATACCGGAAACCGGAAATGTCAAAATTATCAACTTTGAAAATATTGATTTCTCGAGGATTTAAATGCGATTTTCGGAATCCTTGGGGTCGATTCATATTTGAAAAGTGTTCACCAAATTCAATTCCGATGAATAGGTCACGAGTAATCAGCCTTTATTCAAAATCTGGCAAACTTGGTTAGAGTGGCGATAATTCATCATCGAGTATCGAATCTTTGTCGTAATAATGCTTGTTAGATGTTATGGCACCTTATGCGTATATATATGATTGGTCTTGTGGCGCAATACTTTGAAACAAATCAGACGTTCATTAAAGGGATGGTGAAGTGGAAAATAAAGTAATTTTTTATTGATTCTTCTATGAGACCAATCTGCATAGTGAAACCTCCAGGAAATAACGCCGAACGATTTTTAAACGACAATTAGTTTGAAATTTCATGGATAATTTTAAATAGGGATCTCCGACCAATCGCGTTGCGCCCCGCCTTTTTATCAACAATTTTCTCTTGTTACGCTCCGTGTTGAATCAATTTATCGCGAGATTTGAAAAAAAAATGCACGATGTGACAATTGTGGCGCGAGACATGGAGCGTGCCACGAAAATTTTGTTAACAAAAAGGCACGGCGTTACGCGAATGGTCGGAGGTCCTTATTTAAAATTATTCTTAAAATCTTAGCCTAATTTGAATATTAAAATCAATGGGAGGTATTTCCTAAATTTTTCATTATACAGACTGGTCTTATAATTAGTAGAAGAATCGATAAATAAAACACTTTAATTTCCACTTCACGCTCCCTTTAAGAGAAAACTCGCGTCTTTTGAAGAGGAGAAGCGGTTTGAAAATATTGTTATTTGGGCCATGATATCATAATATTTAGAACTCATATTAATTACGTCTGGGTCTTCAGCCCGACTCATTGCAGCCTAGTGAAAATCTCATTCATGGGGCGTATGCGCTGCACGAGATGCCTTCAATCAGAAAAATTCGACTGTTCCATACATGGAACAACTTCAGAGGAGATGGGTTCTATGCTAGGAACATCCGCTACGCGATGAAGCTTCGCTAAACGGAGCCTGGGGTTGCCCATAGCCTCCCGCGTTTAGCGCAAATGTGAGGCCATTGAAATATCTTTATTTTAGAAACAGGAATAGGGAACATAGTAATGTGGGCGCGAGTCAAAGTCCCGGACCCCCTTGCTCGGGACGGTGGGATAGGAAAGAAGAGGCTGGTCATAGCGAAAAAGGTAAAAAGGAATTACGTATTTTTCGCCGTCCCAGTAAGCAACGTCATAAAAACCTAGTTTAAGTGAGCCAATCTGAAATTTTAAACTTTTTATTACGTGTTGGAGGGAGGGGCTCTATACTGGGCTATGAGTCGGACTGAATTAAACGCTAACCGTTCTCTATTCCTATCTCTAAAATTAAGTCTATCTCTGTTGAGGCTTAATAATAAAGCCAACCGCAACCAAAGCATGGGCAAAGGCGTATTTCACATCTGACGTTCAAATGGAAAAGCCTAAAAATTAAATGAAAAAAAATGAATGCCGGTAAGAATGATCACAACCGAAAATAACAGCTAACAGCTAAAACGAACCCGAACGGTAAACACTTGAAGTTGGTCTCTCTGTGCTGCTGGTCTGCTACTCCTTTCGTTTATTTTCTATGGCAAAAATACTAACTTTGGGAGGTGTTGGGTATATTAGGCCATTTTGTGTTTTAAGACTTTTATTGTGTAGGAAAGAAAACGACCCTGTTTAAAGAAACTTTGGATAATTTTTAGTATTTAGTTAAAAGTTGAAATTTATTTATAAAATTTGGACGAAAGTTTTTAAATAACAAGACTTCCTTTGAGTTTCAAATCGAAGGATGTTCGTGTGCTTTATTGAACAGTTTTTTACAATAAAGACAGTCACTTTCAGTTTCAATTGTTGCTTTTGTTGGACATCCCCTAGCCGTTAAAGGAAGGATGAAGAAGAAAATAGAGTGATTTTTTGATCGATTTTTCTTATTATAAGACCATTATATGCACAGTGAAACATCCAGGAAATACAGTCTCCGAATGATTTTAAATTTCAAATTAGGTTCAGATTTTAAAGATAATTTCAAATAAGCACCTCTGACTAATAGCTTAACGCCCTGCCTTCTTGTTAACAAAATTTCCGTTGCACGCTCTCGTGCCACGAAAGTCACATCGCAAGCAACTTTTATTAAATCTCGCGATAAATTTCATTCGGCGTGGAGCGTGCCACGAGAATTTTGTCAATAGGAAGGTAGGGCGTTACGCGATGGGTCGGAGGTCATTATTTCAAATTTTCCGTAAAATCTGAACCTAATTTGAATCATTCGGATATATTTCCTGGATGTTTCACTATGCAGAATGCTCTTATAATTAGTAGAAGAATCGATAAAAATTATTTGATTTCTCATTTCACCCTCCCATTAAACACATTCTTAATCGTATTCTAAAAGACAGACATAAACTCTAATGAAATTAGAAGGTAAAGCATTGTAATATTAAAAATAGAGATCCGCCCTGTTCGCTGGTATTTTTTTCTCCGTATGAGTAACCAGCCCACGTCGTGACCGGTATTAATATTAATAACTAACTTAAAACATTGTTTTAGTGTATGGTTTCAGGCTCAGCAGGACAATTGCCCAGCCCATCCGTCCGGACTCGTTGCAAGATTTCTGGAGAACGAAGGAATTGACGCTTTGGATTAACCCGCTCTCTCGCCCGACTTGAACCCGATTTAGCGTTTATGTCTGTCATTTAATAAAAGATTAAAAATGTGTTTAAGGGCTAAGGGAGGTTAAGTAAAATATTAAGCTACAATTGAAATTGAAAGTGACAGTCTTGTTGTTAATAAATAGTTCATGAACGCAGATGTCAGAGCAAGATTCGAATTTGGCGGGGACTGAATAATAATAAAAAGTTTAAATTTCAGATTGGCTCACTTAAACTAGGTTTTTATGACGTTGCTGACGGGATCGGCAAAAATTACGTTATTCCTTTTTACCTTTGTCGCTTTGACACGCCTCTTCTTTCATACCCCTCCTTTCCGTGGAAGGAGGTCCGGTAATTTGACGCGCTCTTAGATTACTCTATTCTCTATTCCCACTTCTAAAATTAAATCTATCCCTGGCCTCACATTTGCGATAAACGCGGGAGGCTATAGCCAGCCTCAGGCTCCGTTTAAAGAAGCTCAATCGCGTAGCGAACATTCCTAGCATAGAAGCCCTCTTCTCTGAAGTTGTTTCATGTATGGAATAGTCGAATTTGTCTATTTGAAGGGATCTCGTTCTTCTACTAATCATGAGACCATGCAGTATGCATAATGAAAAATTCAGGAAATACCATGTCTCGCGCCACAATTGTCACATCGTGCAAATTTTTTCAAGTCTCGCGATAAATTTATTCAACACGGAGCGTGCCAAGAGAAAATTTTGATAAAAACGCAGGGCGCTACGCGATTGGTCGGAGGTCCTTATTTAAAATTATTCATGAAATTTCAAACTAATCGTAGTTTAAAAATCGTTCGGTGTTATTTCCTGGAGGTTTCACTATGAAGATCGGTCTTATAGAAGAATCAATAAAAAAATTACTTCATTTTCCACTTCACCATCCCTTTAATGAACGTCTGATTTGTTTCAAAGTATTGCGCCACAAGACCAATCATATATATACGCATAAGGTGCCATAACATCTAACAAGCATTATTACGACAAAGATTCGATACTCGATGATGAATTATCGCCACTCTAACCAAGTTTGCCAGATTTTGAATAAAGGCTGATTACTCGTGACCTATTCATCCGAATTGAATTAGGTGAACACTTTTCAAATATGAATCGACCCCAAGGAATCCGAAAATCACATTTATATCCTCGAGAAATCAATATTTTCAAAGTTGATAATTTTGACATTTCCGGTTTCCGGTATAAGTATGCAAAGGACAACTTTGGAACGGGTAAAATATGAAAGAGAAATGCAAAACTTTTATAACGCACTTTATTCCAGAGCGCTAGCTTGAATAGTTTTTGAATTATACTAAAATATGTGCGAAAAACGCAACGCGCAAAGACTTCTTTAACAGTCTGTACGCGCGATCGGGTTACGAGAAACGACTAGCCTCCCAATTTCAGGGCTTAGACCAAAGGTTCACGCAATAGCGGTTATTCCTACCAATTTTGAATCAATCGCCTTATTTACCCTTACTTTTTACAAATTGTGAAAACAGTTTACGCTAGAAGTCAAACGTCAATAATAGATATGTTTAAAATCATTTTAAGAATAACGTTCTTAAAACCACTTAACTAGAATTAAGGTAAAATACTGACGATTAAAAAAATTAATATCATTTATATTTATTTAAATATTTAAGATAATTTTCTTTCTTCGGAACAACACAAGTGAAAGTTTATATAGAACGAGTAATGAAGATTGCATCTGAGTCGAAACACTACACGCATCTCATAGTTAGCATAAAGCGAGAAGGGTGAAAAGATTTCTTACAAAACTATAACATTTTCTTATTGTAGAATATTAAATGAAAATATGTTAAGTATGATTCGGCATTACGATTCTTTAAGTAGTTTTGTAGCTATAAAGCTCTGTTTCATTTCAATATTCCAAGAAGATCTTTTATATTAATATATCAAATTTGGTGTTTACTTTTTAACTCAGCTTTACTACATTAATATACAGTGTAAACATGAAATTAAACTTTCCTAGTTACACTGAATGTTACTTTTAAATATTTTGGTATGCGTTGTTCGGATTGGTTCCTTGAATTCTTGTGTCTTTGAGGTCTTGACGGTTCACAGTGAGCCGAAAATTAAATACACATTTGAATCAGGTCCTTAAATAGAACTATTGAGGATATACAGTAAAGGTTAAACGTAACCATTTCACACGCATACCAATTCTTACACAGTTGAATAAGGCTTACAGCAGAAATAACGTTTACCCTTAATCCACTGATCCAGCAGATTTTGAGCGACAAATCTATGGAAACTCATGTGTTTTGAAAAAATAAATTTCAAAAAACACCTTTTACAGAGTCTATAGACACCTTTCTGGTATAATTATAAACCTCTATTAAGGGTTTTGTTTTAAACCTAACAGGAATTAAAAAGCACCAACGTCATTGGAATTTAAAAACACCAAATTAGTCTCAAAAAGACCTTTTTTTAAGGGTTTATAAACACTTTTTCTGGTATTAATATACACCTCTATTCAAAGCGATTAAAACACCTAACGGGATTTAAAAAGCACCTTCAGAGAAGGTATTATTTCGCACCGTTTTGAAAGGTGCGTATTGACATCCTCTCGAATGGTGCTTTTAAACACCAATAGAGGTGCTCCTGGGGATGCATTAGGAAACACCTCTAAAGGTTTCAAACAGTTCCATTTTTTTTAACAGTGTATGAAAGTAACTTTACCAGTTTTCTGCCAATTAGTTCACCACACTGGTATAAATAAAATTGGTTAAACTTAAAACCCTACATTTTGTAAAGATAACACCTGAAATTTTAGACAAGGAAGTGGTTTCCGATGCTTGTTGGGCATTATCTTATCTAAGTGATGGTGTGAATGAAAAAATTCAACAGGTGGTGGAGTTCCATGTCATTCCAAAGTTGATTGAGCTTCTCGACCACGATTATATTCCTATTTTAACCCCTACTCTCAGAACTGTTGGTAATATTGTAACCGGCAATGATAGTCAGACTCAGTACATCTTGGATTCGGGTGCCTTACCAGTCTTAAGGAAGCTTTTGTCACATCCGAAACGAGTAATACAGAAAGTAATGTTTTAAGTTAATTTTAAGTGAAAACTACATCAATTAATTCATATTTTTTTTCTATTTAGGAAGCTGCTTGGACAGTTTCAAATATTGCTGCTGGAAATCCCCAACAGATTCAAGCCTTGATTGATGCCCAAATTTTGCCACCCCTTATCAAGTGTTTGAAAGAGGTACCATCATTTGGGTGGAATTAACCTAGATGGCGCTGTTAATCAGTATATTTCCTGGTCATTTTTATAGGGAGACCTGAAAACAAAGAAAGAAGCCATGTGGAGTGTCAATAACATTTGTTCAGGTGGTACTTCAGCTCAAGTCAGTGCTCTTCTGGAATTGGGAGCTTTGAGTGCAGTTTGTGATTTATTAAAAATGACTGATGTTCCACTAATCCTAGTCACTTTGGATGGCATTACTCATATGCTCAATGTAAAAATTCTTTTTTATTTTTAAGCATATATTAGAATATATTAATTGTTGTTTGTTAACAGATGGCGTCCGAGATTGGGGAATTGGATAGAATAGCTTTGGCTATTGAGGAATGCGGAGCTCTTGATATAATTGAGGGATTACAACAGCATGAAAATAATGAAGTCAACAAAAAATCCATTGGAATTACTGACAAATATTTCTCAGCTGAGGTTTGTATCACCTTTAAATTATTTGAACTGTAACCCTTAATGTTTCATTTCACCATAGGATGTTGATGACATACTTCCAAGTGGAAATTCAGATGAATACGAATTTCAACCTACCGTGCCCAGAAGTGGCTATAATTTTTGAAACTTTGGCTATAATTTTACGTTAACTAAGTGCCTCAAATGATTCATGTTGTTTTTTTCTTCCCACTTTGGTTCTCATAAGTTTTAAATTAGTATTTGTATGAAACGGATAATTTTAATAAATGATATATTTTTTCACATGATATTTATGGTTTATTTATTTATTAAATATAACTATTTGGAAAAGTTTCAAAGCTCATTCGATAAATTAAAATTTGGTGCAATGAACCTGGGTAGGCAGTAAGCTGTCAGCTAATAATCGAACACCATGGAGTAATAATTAAGGATTGTGTGTTTATATCATAGCCCACTCGATCACGCGCGTCACGACGCAAGCTGCTCGCGCTATAGTATAGAAGCCCGACCAAAGAATTCAGTTTACATGTATAAGCGCGACTTTTGAAAAAAAATTCAAGTCTGCGAAAATTAACATTACGTTCTATGGGAGGAGGTCGGTTTTTTGGCCAGATCCTTCATTCTATTGATCGAAATGACCTAAAATTTTTATGAGACGTGAGGTTCGACGTGTTTTATTATTCTAAAAAGGATTCAAGCTTCTAGAGTGGATAGTTTTTTTATAAAAATTATTTTCAAAATCAAAATGATGGGTTCAGTGCTGAAACTGATTATATCTTCGAATCTACTGGTCGAAATGTTCTGAAATTTTAATAAAAGGTGTGTTACAATCTATTCTATTATATTAAAAAGGATTCAAGCTTCTAGAGTGGATAACTATTTTAATAAAACTTGATTTCCAACGTCATAATTGTAAATTAAGTACTTAATGCACAATATCTTTGTATCTAATGGCCCAAATGTCCAGAAAATTTAATTAGAGGTGTGTTGCAATCGATTATATTATATTAAAAAGGATTCAAGCTTTTGAAGTCGATAGATTTTTTAATTAAAATTAATTTCCTATGTCACAACTGTAAATTCAGTACTTACAGTACTTACAGAAGTATATAATCATTCCGTTCTGGTACTTACAATTGTTTTCCAGATTAAAAAACCAACCCCATTATATTTGTCCAAAACTTGCCTTTTAGGGAGTAATAGATTATAAAACCTAGACCTCTTGCACCAATTTTCTGTGATTTGTAAACGTGCAGAGGGGCAGATGTCACGAAAACCCTTGTGGTGATGCCCAGTTTACACAACCATTTTTGAAAGTTATCCTTACTTGTTGGGCGAGGTATTTAAAAAATCAATCAATTAAAATATAAAGTTTATCGTCAAAATAAGAAATGATAGGATCTTCAAGAAAAGTTGACAAATCCAAAAACAAAGCTTCAAAACTAAGATCAAGCACCACGCAAGAAACTTCAAAATGTCATTGAACAAGCAGAGGATCGCTTTTTCCGACCGACCTTTTCCAGTTAGTTTCTTAATCATGATTTTTCTATGTTTAATTCTTTGTTTTTGTAAAATGTGTGATATTTTCAATACATTTGAATTAAAATTGCGTTTACATAATAAAGTTTTTTTGGCAGAAACACAAGGGTTCTTCTGAACGTTCCCAAAATAGGTGTGTTTTAGGCTTTAGGGCATATAATTTTTTTTAATTATAAGATTTTTAGAGTAATGTTAATAAACACGTTTAATCTAGGAAAGGGAGTGAAAGTACTAAATTTTTTTTATAAAGCTAATTAGGTATGAATTTTTTTAACCAGTTTTAGATATAATCGATTGTAACACACCTCTAATTAAATTCTTTGGACATTTGGGCCATTAGATACAAAGATATTGTGCATTAAGTACTTAATTTACAATTATGAAATTGAAAATTAAGTTTTATTAAAATAGTTAACAAACATATAAGCTTGAATCCTTTTTAATATAATAGAATAGATTGTAACACACCTCTCATTAAAATTTCAGGACATTTGGACGAGTAGAGCCGAAGATATAGTCAGTTTTAGCACTGAACCCATCATTTCGATTTTGAAAATAATTTTTATAAAAAAAAACTATCCACTCTAGAAGCTTGAATTCTTTTTAGAATAATAAAACACGTCGAACCTCACGTCTCATAAAAATTTCAGGTCATTTCGAGCAATAGGACAAAGGATCTGGCCAAAAAACCGACCTCCTCCCATAGAACGTAATGTTAATTTTCGCAGACTTGAATTTTTTTTCAAAAGTCGCGCTTATACATGTAAACTGAATTCTTTGGTCGGGCTTCTATACTATAGCGCGAGCAGCTTGCGTCGTGACGCGCGTGATCGAGTGGGCTATGGTTTATATATAATGAACTTTTAAGAAAAATGTTTCCATTCCCGTAGTACTACTCCATGGTTTAGTCTGACGGAAAACTGACAGATTTAAAAAGGGAACCGCCGAACCGGTGGCTTGTGCATAAGTGCGGGCTTTTTTTCCGTCCGTTAAAATATTAATTGGTAATTACTTAAATCTACGTAATTATGTCCTTTTAGGAAGATACAGAATTACGTGATTTAGTAATTGAAACTTTAGAGAAGAAAGGTGTACTTGGAAAGATAAAGGTAATTCGTGTTTGTTGTGACCAAGGCTTAATGTTGTTCGTGTTTGTTGTGACCAAGGCTTAATGTTGTTCGTGTTTGTTGATTTGGGTTCTGGCTTCTGGCTGGCCTACTTTAAGCTTAAATTTAGTAATTATTTTAATTATTATTAATTTTTCAGGCTGAACTTAGAGCGACTGTTTTTCTGGCATTAGAAGACCCGGATTTTGAGAAATGTAAAATTCCTCTTCGAAATGAAGCTCTTCAAAAGTTTATGGAAACTGAGGAAGGACCCACCGTAGTTGCCCTTGTTAGGGATTTTCTAGAAACCTTTAACTTAGCTTATATATTAGCGGTATTTGATCTAGAGGTTTCTTGCGTAAGTTATCTGTCAATTAAAGTTTACTGCCATCAGAATAAGATTATAAGAAAGGTAAGTTTCGCCTCTTGCAGCCAAGTCCCATTGTTACCAAAAATGAATTAGAAACAAGGTTACACCCTGAACCTACCGACAAGGATTTCGCACCTTTACTTCAAAGGGTTCTTAGCAAGTTTCGAAATAATCAGAAATCCAATGACAATATAGAGAAAAACGGTCATGATGTCAGTATAAACTATGAAAACCCTGACAAATTCAGGAAGCTTAGGATTTCTTTAGGCCCTAAAAAATGAAAAAAGTTCAAAATCTGAAGTCAAGGCTGCTTAGTTATCAGATGGTTTAGGTCCGCGCAAAACTTTGGAAGATAAAAAGGAAAATTTATTAGTAAAAGTACAAGACTCAACAACTAATGATATAAATAAAGATGATACATTAGGTGATCTTGTTCAAACTAAAGAACCCTTAATATTTGGGTAATTAAGTCTGAATTACCTTCTTAATCTTGAGAACAACTTCTTACCACTTTTAAAAACTATCAAATATAGTTTTCTTGGTAATGCAAATAATCCTGAATACAGTGGACCAAATTGAAAGTGAGAGTTCTAGCGATCGCCTTGTTTTGAGGCCTTTAATGCTGGATTTCATAAAGTTTGTGCTAATAGAGTGCTTGTAAGTGTTGTTATACTAGTTAATTAATTTAAGAATTAATGGCACTCGTTATCGGAAATGAGGATTATAAATGGGAAGAATTGGAGCAGGTTAGATTAGATCTGTTTGTTAAATCATTTTAAGAGCTTAATTAAAATTAAATATTAATTGTTTTAAAAGACTGCAGAGCATAAAAACGAATACAACAGTACTCATCCAACAATCGTTATGTTTTGGAGTATATTTCATAGTTTGACAATTCAACAAAAGAAAAAGTTCCTTTGTAAGTTTGTTAATTTTAATTCTATTTTATGTTAATAATTATGTAGTCCTAGGACTTTATTCAATGGTTAATATTTTTTATGCTTACAGTGTTTTTAACTGGTTCAGATAGAATACCAATTTTGGGGATGAAAGCTGTCAAAGTAAGTTTTAATTTTAAATTTTAATTATTATTATTATTGGTTTAATCCTTGATTAAATCTAACGACTGCAATCTTTAGATCGTCATTCAACCTATGATTGTCGATGACCATCATTTACCAGTCGCCCATACGTGTTTTAATATCTTAGACCTTCCAAAATATTCAACAGAGCAAATTTTACGCGATAAGTTGCTTTTAGCTATTGAAAATTCTCAAGGCTTTGGTTTAGTTTAGTTAGTTTAAAACAATCTACCAATTTTTTGGCTCAAAGTTTCTAAATTAGTATTTCTAGTTTTATAAAAGATCAAAGACGTCACGGGTTTGAGTAAAAGCAAAATTTCCTATAGTCAACTGAAAAATATTAGCGTCAAATTTATTTTGCGAAAGAACATTAAAGTTATTATAAATATTGTTAATATGAAGCTGTGATAACAAAATTATATCGTAAAGCTACAGAGTTATTTAGCTAAAAACAAAAGTAACAAACATGAAAACAAAATATTTCTTATAAAACAAGTTTTTTTATAAAAGTGTTTAAAAATTCAGTTTGTGTGAAATGGATAAAACATTGTTTATCTTTAAAATTTTAACATTAAGCAAAAATTAGGGTTGTTTTTGCTACAAAACACTAAAGAATTTTTATGTTTCATTGTTTATTTTTTTTTAATTAGGCTTAAATAGGGGGAACGGGTTTTAATCATAGAGATAGGAACATAATTCCTAACCCTATGGTTTTAATAGGGCTTTAACAAGGAGTATGGAACTTTGTATACTGGTGTGGTTATCAGTTAACATGAAGGTAAAATGGGCTTGCTTTCGGTTTTCGTGTGGAACATGGAAAAAATTCTTCCTGGTAATATTTTTAATCATATTTAATTGTTTTAAGTCATAATCAACATTTAGCACACCGAAAATAATTTCACCACAAAACAAATCAGTTGTAGAATTTTATTTGCTATCGTCCTTTTACACTTAAATTACTGTATGTAAATAAAGGACAGCTTATATGTAACTAAACTTTAATACTTTAATACTTTTAACTAAGCGTCTACATTCTTTCTCTACACTGTCTCTGCGTAATAAGAGACAGTTCTATTCAGTTCATCATATACTGGGTACTGAAGATATTTATCCATAGTTTTTGATGTCTTGGCTGGTTTAAGCGAACTCAATGGTTTAAGCATGGATAAAGAATGCGCGTGAGGAAATTTGTTTTCACGCTATAGGATAGGCAACTCCCTATTCCATGGTTCTTTGGAATTTTTCACTCGGAGTGACTCCTAGAACACGCTACCTAAATTTGGCCAGACTTTTCAAAAACACCCTGTATATCTCTCGCTGCCATAACATCGTGTGTTAACATCTGCAATAACTAGCTAAAAAGTTACAGAATTTCCCGCAGGTCATGATTCTAATTTTAAATCATTTCCTTACAGGAGCGCCATTTAGATTTGATCCTTTTAATTGTTCTTTATCTTAAATATTTATTTAATTTATATGCAATTTTTTTTTCAATGATAAATTTCTTTTTTTTTGCAAATATTACAAATTGTTATTAAATATAAAATCTCTCTTATTATCAAAATGTGTCAGACCTTTTCATTCACCCTTTACTGAAACGTGTATCTATTTTACATCATGACTTAATAGGAAACACCCAAACTTTCAACATCACATCTACAAGAAGTCTGGGAATGTCAAAAGGGATATTTCTTCAGGATATTATTGAGCTATAAACAAGTCAACTCTTCATTTGAACCATTATCTTTTAAACACAAATTTATCGCGCAATTTTGCATTTTTCGTAAACCCAAGAACTGTTGTTTCCCACTGAAATCCAATTGCCTTTCGAGGTATTTTTTGGAGTTCAATAACAAAACTCAATGCATATTCCAGGCATTCAATGATACGCGGCAGTCTAATACGCGCACCATGAAACAACCATGAGTCTTCAGCCTCTCTAAACTCCGGCAAAGTCATTTTCCAGGTAATTTCACGAAAAAGAACAAGTTGGAAAAACCAAAATATTACCTCTCCGAGTCAAGAGGTCTACTACTAAAAACTTATTTACCTAGATATGGAATTATTTCTCTTTTTTATTTGAAGTAAAAATTTACGAACTATTGAATCAGTATTCCAAACATAGCGAATGTACAGTAAAGCAGACGACATTTTACATCCATTAAGGATAAATCTTGGATCCATTGAAATCAGTCAATGGGGAAAAAGAACAGGAAATGAAGTGTATAAATTTTGGAGAGATATAAGCTTTATGTATTTGTAAAGGTCCAATTGTCTACGCTTCAGCTATTTACCCTATATTCTGATAGCTACATTCACAACTGGTTTGCAGCGTAAACACTATCGTCTCGTCTCACCTCAACAATATTCTTAGTTTGCCAACATGAGTGTTAAAGATAAATAACACCAAAGATGATTTGTGGCTGAACGCACTGATAGTCAATGGGGTCTATTAAAAGAATGAAAACTCCGTAGCTACTAAACGTTTACCATTAGCCCTTTCACTGATCTAATTGCCACCACGATCTTTTCTTCTGTTTTAAAATCTTAACCTGATTATTTAAGCGTGTATTTAACTTTCGGCTCACTCTGAACCGTTAATGTCTCTTCATTTCAGACACGAAAATCAAAACCCATAGTTCACTACACCTCGGGCCTCAATTATTTCCTATTTAGTTCACTAGGCCATTAAAGCAGGGATTATTCTATACACAGATGTAGTATAGCTTAAGTAATATACAGTATAAACAGCCATTTCAAATAATAATATTAAATAATGTCCTTGGTCTATCAAAATGAAACAGAGCTTTCAAGCTACAAAACTTCTAAAGGCATCGTAATTACGAAAAATATTTCGACATATTCACTTTATATTATGGAACAAGTTGGGAAAACCAAAATATTACCTCTCCGAGTCAAGAGGTCTACTACTACAAACTTATTTACCTAGATATGGAATTATTTCTCTTTTTTGAAGTAAAAATTTACAAAATATTGAACCAGTATTCCAAGCATAGCGAATAATACAGTAAAGCAGACGACATTTTACATCCAATAAGGATAAATCTTGGACACATAAGTCAATGGGGAAAAGATCAGGAAATGAAGTCTACGCTTCAGCTGTTTACCGTATATTCTGATAGCTACATTCACAACTGGATTGAAGTGAAAACACTATCGTCTCGTCTCACCTCAATAATATTCTTAGTTTGCCAACATGAACGTTAACGTTAAATAACACCAAAGTTAAATTAATAAAAACTGTCTTTGTACACAAAGACGCGAAAAAGTAAGAGATAAGTGTAGAAAATTAATTGTTTTAAGTAACAGATATTCAAATTTTCATTTTTGAAGACGTGATTATAAAACATCAATTATTTGAAAAAATTTCTTATCTTAGTTTTTTTCACCAAAATTCCTTAAGTAAAATATTTTATCCTTAAACATGTGCATCATTTTAAAAATAGAAAACGTATGCATTTTATTTTCTTTTTAAAATTTAGAGCTAGTTTGAGTATTCGGGCCTATAAGGAGAATAAAATGGGCAGAAAATTGTTGATAGCAGACAAAATAAAACAAGCATGAAAACTTAACAAAACGTGTTCGTTTATTTTAAAGTTTTCGAGGTTTCAAAAATTGACGTGTTGTATATCGCTCAAAGCTATACAGATATTTTGACTCTAATAACTACATCACAGTCAAAGGGCGAATGTAATTTTCGGTTCGCAATATTTTCAATTTTGAAATATAAAAATAAATACTTCTAGCTCTATTTTTCAGATATCCGAGTATTTGAACTTCCTCGAAGCAAATGTTTCTCGAAAATAAACAGTAGTATCAAGGTAGTTTCTCTGAAATTTTTGTGAAAAAAACTAAGATAAGAAATTTTTTCAAATAATTGATGTTTTATAATCACGTCTTCAAAAATGAAAATTTGAATATCTGTTACTTAAAACAATTAATTTTCTACACTTATCTCTTACTTTTTCGCGTCTTTGTGTACAAAGACAGTTTTTATTAATATCTGTCACTTCAGTCTTAATATGAATTAAAACTGTTTAGAAACTAGTATTTTAAAACGTATACTGAAAAGCAGGCGCTCCATTTAAGTCTTGTGGTGTTGCGCGTATATTAGTTACCACGTTTGAACTAACAAGGCCCTAACCATCTATTATAGAAGTATTTATCATGATTGCTTCAACGCCCAGTCCAACTCAAATTGCCTTCCCGTCGTTTTCACGTGCAAAGCACAGTGGATGCAATAATACAAATAGATTCCGAAGACTCAGGCTAAAAAATTATTACGTAGACCTGTGTACAAAAACAATCTATACACCTGTGCACAAACATATTCCATAGACCTGCGCTGGGTGACCACATTTCCTAAATTTTATAATTTTTCCTATTTTCGGATGTCTGCCTATTAGTTCCTATAATTTCGATAATTTTCCTATATTTTCCTATTTTTTGAAATTGTAGATATTTTGTGCGCTCTCACTTTTGGTTTTGTTATATATCACCAAAGCTATGGAAGCCTCTAAAAATATTTGTCAGGGAAGTCTGTGATGTTTTAAAGTTATAGCATATGTTTCTAAGATTACGTTCCATAAGTATGACACTTCCTATATTTCGAAATGCTAGAGACTTAATGAGAGCTAGTTCGAGAACGACGCGAGAATTGACTAAACACGATTCTCTACTCCATCTTCCTATTTAGTCTGTACTAAGCCTTTGACAGGGCCTCATCAGGCGTCGCTTTACGAGAACCTATGACGTTTCATTTACGTCACTTCGAGACAAGCTCTCAGTTTCCAGTGACAAATTTATGTAACATATCTTACGAAATTATGGTTATAATTAAACCAAAGCTCCTTTGTAAATCTTGTCTTATTACTATCAAAGCATTTGCAACATATATTTTGCTATTTTTTTCAAGAGTAGTTCTCTTGTCTTTTCCTGTTTTTTTAATTATACACCTATATCTATATAAATCAAAGTCCTGACTGACTGACAGACTGACTGATAATCATCGCCCAGCCCAAACCGCTGGCCCCAGAAGGCTGAAAATTTGGAGGAACGTTACTCGTAAGTAGTAGGCGCGTACTAAGAAAGATTTTTCCAATCCGCCGCCATCTTCATAAATGGCGCCCAGAAATGAAACAAATCTTCTCTTTGTAAGAAAGTCCGTGAGTTTCAACCGATTTCACAAATATTTAGTACACTGGATTCCTTTAACCTATAGACGGGTCTTGGTCTTTCGGGATCGATTTGTTGCCATCATTTTAAATGGCGGCCAGATATTTAAAAACCTTTCTTTATAGAATGCCTGCGTGTAAAGTAATAAAAAATGTCCCGACGAGCTGATGGGCGACGCCGAGTGCGGCGTGCCTTCGCTCCTAGGATGCTACAAAAATATTAGTCGAATCAGTAAAATGTACCCATACTTGATGGAAGTTCTTACTACACTCAAGCGATGCCGCGGGTAACAGCTAGTCTCCTATAATTTCCTGTAAATCAATTGTAAATTTCCTATTTTCCTATAACTATTACAAGGTTATTTGTGGTCACCCTGAGTGCACAAACATATTTCGTAGATAACATAGACTATTAGAGCTCGGCATTTTCGATCAATTATCCACAAATTGGTGGATAACCGATTATTTATAAACAAATTTGTGGATTATAATACGATTTAACATGTAAGTTCTGTGGATAATTTTCGGGTATGGATAAAGATAAAATAAAGTGGATAATTGATCGAAAATGCCGAGCTCTAATAGACTTGTGAAAACACATGTCATATAATTGTGCAAAAACAGATCCCTTAGAATTGAGCACAAACTGATGTCATAGACTTGCGCACAAAATTATGTCATAGACTTACGCACAAACAGATGTCATAAACTTGTGCAAAAAGAGATGTTATATACCTGTACACAAAACGATTCCATGGACCTCTGCACAAAAACATTCCATACCCCTATGCTCAAAAATATGCTCAAGAATATCTCGTACACCAGTGCACAAAAGTACTGCATATCCATTTGCACAAAAATATCCCGTATCCATTTGCAGAAAAATGTTCTTTAGACCTGTGCACAGACAGATGCAGTGGCCCTTGCAAAGACAGATTCCTTGGCCCTCTGCACAAACCGATTCAGTAGGCTTGTGCACAAAAATATTCCGTAGACCTGTACACAAACAGATACCGTAGACATGTGCACAAACAGATACCGTAGACATGTGCACAAACAGATTCCGGATACTTGGACACAAAGTCACAGGGTTGTGCACAAACAGATGTCATAGACTTGCACAAAAAAATACATCATAGACTTGCGCAGTAAGAGATGTCAAGGATATGTGCACATTAGAATCCACGGACTAGTGCAAAAACAGAAGTCTTAGACTTGTTTACAAACAGAAGTCATAGACCTGTTTCCATAAAGATTCCATACCCATTTGCTCAAAACAATTTCATACCCATTTGCACAAAACGATTCCATACCCATTTGAACAAAACGATTCCATAGACCTGTGCCCAAAGAGATTCCATAAAACAGTGCACAAAAGATTCCCTAGACCTGTGCTCAAAAAAATATGCCGTAGGCCTGTGCACAAACAGATGCCGTACACCTGTAAAGAAACAGATTCCGTAAACCTGTGCACAAACAGATGCCGTAGGCCTGTGTACAGACTGTTAAAGAAGTCTTTGCGCGTTGCGTTTTTCGCACATATTTTACTATAATTCAAAAACTATTAGAGCTAGCGCTCTGGAATAAAGTGCGTTATAAAAGTTTTGTATTTCTCTTTCATATTTTACCCGTTCCAAAGTTGTCCTTTGCATACTTATACCGGAAACCGGAAATGTCAAAATTATCAACTTTGAAAATATTGATTTCTCGAGGATTTAAATGCGATTTTCGGAATCCTTGGGGTCGATTCATATTTGAAAAGTGTTCACCAAATTCAATTCCGATGAATAGGTCACGAGTAATCAGCCTTTATTCAAAATCTGGCAAACTTGGTTAGAGTGGCGATAATTCATCATCGAGTATCGAATCTTTGTCGTAATAATGCTTGTTAGATGTTATGGCACCTTATGCGTATATATATGATTGGTCTTGTGGCGCAATACTTTGAAACAAATCAGACGTTCATTAAAGGGATGGTGAAGTGGAAAATAAAGTAATTTTTTATTGATTCTTCTATAAGACCGATCTGCATAGTGAAACCTCCAGGAAATAACACCGAACGATTTTTAAACTACGATTAGTTTGAAATATCATGGATAATTTTAAATATGGATCTCCGACCAATCGCGTAGCGCCCCGCCTTTTTATCAACAATTTTCTCTTGGAACGCTCCGTGTTGAATCAATTTATGGCGAGATTTGAAAAAAATTGCACGATGTGACAATTGTGGCGCGAGACATGGAACGTGCCACGAGAATTTTGTTAACAAAAAGGCACGGCGTTACGCGATTGGTCGGAGGTCCTTATTTAAAATTAGTTTTAAAATCTTAGCCTAATTTGAATATTAAAATCAATGGGAGGTATTTCCTTTTTTCATTATACAGACTGGTCTTATAATTAGTAGAAGAATCGATAAATAAAATCACTTAATTTTCCACTTCACCCTCTCTTGAAGAGAAAACTCGCGTCTTTTGAAGAGGAGAAGCGGTTTGAAAATATTGTTATTTGGGCCATGATATCATAATATTTAGAACTCATATTAATTACGTCTGGGTCTTCAGCCCAGTCAAAATCTCATTCATGATGGGATATGCACTGCACGAGATCCCTTCAAATAGACAAATTCGACTATTCCATACATGAAACAACTTCAGAGAAGAGGGCTTCTATGTTAGGAATGTTCGCTACGCGATTGAGCTTCTTTAAACGGAGCCTGAGGCTGGCTATAGCCTCCCGCGTTTATCGCAAATGTGAGGCCAGGGATAGATTTAATTTTAGAAGTGGGAATAGAGAATAGAGTAATCTAGGAGCGCGTCAAATTCCCGGACCCTCTTCCACGGAAAGGAGGGGTATGAAAGAAGAGGCGTGTCAAAGCGACAAAAGTTAAAAGGAATAACGTCATAAAAAACTAGTTTAAGTGAGCCAATCTGAAATTTTAAACTTTTTATTACCTGTTGGAGGGAGGGGCTCTATACTGGGCTCTGAGTCGGACTGAATTAAACGCTAACCGTTCTCTATTCCTACCTCTAAAATTAAATCTATCTCTGTTGAGGCTTTATAATAAAGCCGACCGCAACCAAAAATGGGCAAAGGCGTATTTCAAAACTGACGTTCAAAGCTACCGATGGCAAAACCTAAAAATTAAATGAAAAAAAAACAAAACGAATGCCAGTAACAATGATCACAACTGAAAATAACAGCTAACAGCTAAAACGAACCCGAACGGTAAACACTTGAAGTTGGTCTCTCTGCGCTGCTGGTCTGCTACTCCTTTCGTTTATTTTCTATGGCAAAAATACTAACTTTGGGAGGTATTGGGATATTAGGCCATTTTGTGTTTTAAGACTTTTATTGTGTAGGAAAGATAACTAGCCTTTTTAAAGAAATTTTGGATAACCATTAATATCATTATTGATAACTAGTTAAAAGTTGAAAAATATTTATAAAATTTGGAGGAAAATTTTCAAATAACAAGACTTCCTTCGAGTTTCAAACTGAAGAATGCTCGTGTGCTTTATTGAACTATTTAATACAAACAAGACAGTCACTTTCAGCTTTAATTATGCTTGATATATTATTGGACATCCCCTAGCCCTCAAAGGGAGGATGAAGAGGACAATAAAGTGATTTTTTTACTATTCTTCTTCTAATTATAAGACCATTTTGCTTAGTGAAACATCCAGGAAATACCGTCTGCGTTCTTGAACTATTTATTACAAACAAGACTGTCACTTTCAGTTTCAATTGTAGCCATATATTTTACTTAACCTCCCTTAGCCCTTAAACACATTTTTAATCTTTTATTAAATGACAGACATAAACGCTAAATCGGGTTCAAGTCGGGCGAGAGTGCGGGCCATTCCTTCGTTCTCCAGAAATCTTGCAAGGAATCTGGACGTATGGGCTGGGCAATTGTCCTGCTGAGCCTGAAACCATACACTAAAACAATGTTTTAAGTTAGTTATTAATATTAATACCTGTCACGACGTGGGCTGGTTACTCATACGGAGAAAAACATACCAGCGAACAGGGCGGATCTCTATTTTTAATATTACAATGCTTTACCTCCTAATTTCATTAGAGTTTATGTCTGTCTTTTAGAATACGATTGAGAATGTGTTTAATGGGAGGGTGAAATGAAAAATCAAATAATTTTTTATCGATTCTTCTACTAATTATAAGACCGTTCTGCATAGTGAAACATCCAGGAAATATATCCGAATGATTCAAATTAGGTTCAGATTTTACGGAAAATTTGAAATAATGACCTCCGACCCATCGCGTAACGCCCTGCCTTCCTATTGACAAAATTCTCGTGGCACGCTCCACGCCGAATGAAATTTATCGCGAGATTTAATAAAAGTTGCTTGCGATGTGACTATCGTGGCGCGAGAGCGTGCAACGGAAATTTTGATAACAAGAAGGCATGGCGTTAAGCTATTAGTGAGTGGTGCTTATTTCAAATTATCTTTAAAATCTGAACCTAATTTGAAATTTAAAATCATTCGGAGACTGTATTTCCTGGATGTTTCACTGTGCATATAATGGTCTTATAATAAGAAAAATCGATCAAAAAATCACTCTATTTTCCGCTTCATTATTCCTTTAACGGCTAGGGGATGTCCAATAAAAGCAACAATTGAAACTGAAAGTGACTGTCTTTTTTGTAAAAAATTTTTTCAATAAAGCACACGAACATTCTTCGATTTGAAACTCAAAGGAAGTCTTGTTATTTAAAAATTTTCGTCCAAATTTTATAAATAAATTTCAACTTTTAACTAAATATTAAAAATTATCCAAAGTTTCTTTAAACAGGGTCGTTTTCTTTCCTACACAATAAAAGTCTTAAAACACAAAATGGCCTAATATACCCAACACCTCCCAAAGTTAGTATTTTTGCCATAGAAAATAAACGAAAGGAGTAGCAGACCAGCAGCACAGAGAGACCAACTTCAAGTGTTTACCGTTCGGGTTCGTTTTAGCTGTTAGCTGTTATTTTCGGTTGTGATCATTCTTACCGGCATTCATTTTTTTTCATTTAATTTTTAGGCTTTTCCATTTGAACGTCAGATGTGAAATACGCCTTTGCCCATGCTTTGGTTGCGGTTGGCTTTATTATTAAGCCTCAACAGAGATAGACTTAATTTTAGAGATAGGAATAGAGAACGGTTAGCGTTTAATTCAGTCCGACTCATAGCCCAGTATAGAGCCTTTCCCTCCAACACGTAATAAAAAGTTTAAAATTTCAGATTGGCTCACTTAAACTAGGTTTTTATGACGTTGCTTACTGGGACGGCGAAAAATACGTAATTCCTTTTTACCTTTGTCGCTATGACCAGCCTCTTCTTTCCTATCCCACCGTCCCGAGCAAGGGGGTCCGGGACTTTGACTCGCGCCCACATTACTATGTTCCCTATTCCTGTTTCTAAAATAAAGATCTTTCAATGGCCTCACATTTGCGCTAAACGCGGGAGGCTATGGGCAACCCCAGGCTCCGTTTAGCGAAGCTTCATCGCGTAGCGGATGTTCCTAGCATAGAACCCATCTCCTCTGAAGTTGTTCCATGTATGGAACAGTCGAATTTTTCTGATTGAAGGCATCTCGTGCAGCGCATACGCCCCATGAATGAGATTTTCACTAGGCTGCAATGAGTCGGGCTGAAGACCCAGACGTAATTAATATGAGTTCTAAATATTATGATATCATGGCCCAAATAACAATATTTTCAAACCGCTTCTCCTCTTCAAAAGACGCGAGTTTTCTCTTAAAGGGAGCGTGAAGTGGAAATTAAAGTGTTTTATTTATCGATTCTTCTACTAATTATAAGACCAGTCTGTATAATGAAAAATTTAGGAAATACCTCCCATTGATTTTAATATTCAAATTAGGCTAAGATTTTAAGAATAATTTTAAATAAGGACCTCCGACCATTCGCGTAACGCCGTGCCTTTTTGTTAACAAAATTTTCGTGGCACGCTCCATGTCTCGCGCCACAATTGTCACATCGTGCATTTTTTTTTCAAATCTCGCGATAAATTGATTCAACACGGAGCGTAACAAGAGAAAATTTGTTGATAAAAACGCAGGGCGCAACGCGATTGGTCGGAGATCCCTATTTAAAATTATCCATGAAATTTCAAACTAATTGTCGTTTAAAAATCGTTCGGCGTTATTTCCTGGAGGTTTCACTATGCAGATTGGTCTCATAGAAGAATCAATAAAAAATTACTTTATTTTCCACTTCACCATCCCTTTAATGAACGTCTGATTTGTTTCAAAGTATTGCGCCACAAGACCAATCATATTTATGCGCATAAGGTGCCATAACATCTAACAAGCATTATTACGACAAAGATTCGATACTCGATGATGAATTATCGCCATTTAAATCGAAGTTGCTAGATTTTGAATAAAAGCTGATTACTCGTGACCTATTCATCCGAATTGAATTTGGTGAACACTTTTCAAATATGAATCGACCCCAAGGAATCCGAAAATCGCATTTATATCCTCGAAAAATCAATATTTTCAAAGTTGATAATTTTGACATTTCCGGTTTCCGGTATAAGTATGCAAAGGACAACTGTGGAACGGGTAAAATATGAAAGAGGAATGCAAAACTTTTATAACGCACTTTATTCCAGAGCGCTAGCTTGAATAGATTTTGAATTATAGTAAAATATGTGCGAAAAACGCAACGCGCAAAGACTTATTTAACAGTCTGTACGTAGCGTGGCGAGCGAAAATTTACGTCTAGTGCGGACGTACCTTTATACCTTGAAGAAAGAATTGTCGTCGGCCTCAGTGTTAAGTTCAACGGACTATACACAGCCCTTCATACTACACACGGACGCTTCCTACCTTGGATTGGAAGCAGTGCTGTCGCAGAAAATAAAGGGAAAGCGACACGTCGTCCAATTCGCTAGCCGCTCACTTAGCGACACGGAAAGAAAATATTCCACGACTGAGCGGGAATGTTTAGCTGTCGTCTGGGCAGAAGAGAAGTTCCGCCCATACATAAAGGGTCAAAATTTGAAGTTTTTACCGATCACAGTGCAATACGCTGGCTTTACCGCGCGCGAGACCCCACCGGCAAATTTGCCAGGTGGAACGCAAGGCTACAAGCTTTTGATTTCACCGTAAACCATATACCCGGCAAAGATAATGTTGTAGCTGACGCCCTCTCGCGGATACCGGAACAAGACGAGCATACCGAAACTTCAGTGGTAGTTGAACAATCAAGGATCCTAAATAGGGATGAACAATTAACGCGTAACTCCGACTGTGATATAGGTATTCTTAGTGCAATAACATCTAGCACCTCTCATTCTAGCCCGGTATTAGTCAAGTTTGACCGCGACGACATTATACAAGGGACCGTCCATAAACTACGTCACGCGAAAAAAAGCATTTTCTGACCCCCCCGTCCCCCCAGATCACGCTTCGTCACGCTTTTCTCAGACCCCTCCCCTAAAAACCACGTCACATTTCTTTAACCCCCCCCCCTCCGCACTATGATTTGTCTTAATTTACAAATTAAATTTGATTAATTTCTTGAGTGATATGCCGCCCTCTCAGAAATATTTTGCTCGGCTGAAAATTCAAAGTTCTCTTCCGTTTTAAGCTTTTTCCCTCTGATTGACCTTTAGAATTTTAATGTCTGGATGTGCTTTTTATAAGATTCAAAAAACTTCCATAAAGCTTAGTTAAATCTTAAAGGGGCACACTTTTTAGGTTTCGACACTGTCACCGAAAACAGACTAATCGAGCTTGAGATTTAGAAAATTTGCCAAAGAATCGAAACCATTTCAATCGGCAGGGGGTTTGATTCATCCTCACAAATAATAGGGGCGAATAAACAGAGACATGAGAGTTTACGCTATTTATTTTAAATGCGCTATTTAAATTGGCTATATAAAGGTGTAAATAGTAGATAATTGCTTAAATTTTCTACTATTTAAAGAGTTACTGCCATAATTTTCGTCATCCACAAACTTAAAATACGAAAAAAATCCTTGAAAAATCTAGTTTATTATGATATGTTTACTTTTGAATTTGGTTTCGTAGAAATTTATAAAATTGCAATCAAAGTTTTGTGTTTGGAAAAGGCCTAGCTAAATTTTGTTTCGTTTGATGACGTAGTAAGGAGAAATTTTCTCTCTTGATGTCGCTCACGTGACGCCTGTTAGTGTCTCAGCGCCGCGTTAGGCCTAATTTATTCAAGTTTTCGAAGTGTTTTTTCTGTGTTTTCCCTCATATTTAAATATTTATTAAGTATATTTTTGGAATCAGAAGAGTTTAAACTCTCAAAAAAGTAAGGTTTTCTTTAGATTTGAGATAATTTTTAAATCAGTTCGGTATTCCTTTAAACGATGATGAAATAACAATTTTGGTAAATTATTGTAATGGTGGGTTATGGAATGTTGTCTTTCTTCTTCTATAACATAAGAGAGCCAATCGGCCTCTTACTGACTTCGTAACAAAATCAATGCTAAATGTGACGTCACGCATCGAAGAACCCCTCTCTCCCCCTTGTCACGGGCCGTCACAAATTTAGAAACCCCCTCCCCCCCATAAGAGTGTGACGTAGTTTATGGACGGTCCCCAAGCACAGCGTAACGACAAAGAAATGAGCGCGATTTTTCAATATTTAGAAAATGATAAGTGGTGTCAGACACCTTAACCAAATGGGTGGAGATATTCCCGTTAAGGACCGCTACTACTAAGCCTATTGTGCGTCATCTTATCGGTGACATTTTTACGCGATTTGGATTGCCCACCTGCGTAGTAAGCGACAATGGCCGACAGTTTGTTTCTCGTATTTTCAAAAAGGTTTTCGAGACGTTGCAGGTCAAACAACGCTATACGTCCTTATATTCATCTCAGGGTAACCTAACAGAAAGGTTTAATAGAATCATAGGAACTATGGTAGTATCCTATGTAGAGGATAATCACAAAGATTAGGACAAAGGCATTTCCCAGTTCGCCATGGCTATTAGGACCGCTCGTCAAGAGACGACAGGATACACCCCTGCGTTCTTGATGTTTGGTCGCGAACTGAGAACGGCCAGTAGCGTTCTGAAAGATAAAAATCCGGAAGAATATTTAGTGCCTGAGACTGAGAGTTTTTATGGTCTCAGAGTAGCTTCGGTAGTGGAGGAAGCTGTTGAAAAGGCTAAAGACCGCATTAAAATTGCTCAACAAAAGCAAAAAGCGTACTATGACCGAAGTCATCGTGATTTCGAGTTCCAGGATGGAAATTTAGTGTTAAGTAAAACACATTTTTTATCCAGCGCTGCGGATGACTTTAGTAAGAAATTAGCGGATAAGTACGAAGGTCCCTTTAAAATTTCGAAAAAGTTATCAAAACTAACGTACAGGTTGGCTCACCCAAATGGCAAAGAATTGCCTGGAACATATCATGTTTCAGAGCTAAAACCGTACGTCGAAAGACAAAGGCTGGCAGTATCAGCCCTTGCGCAGGGTTACGAGGCTGACAGTACGCATTCGGGTAATGGTGACAAAATTTCGGTACCGACTAAACGGAAAAATGATAGTCACCCTACCAGTATAGGTTTAATAGGAAACAATGAAATTAAACCATTCGATAATGACGATCAGGATGATCGTGATGATCTTAGTGATAGTAGAGTACTACGACCTAGAGATCTAGTTACGCGTAGGGTTATTAAAAAGTAAATGGATTAATGTGAATTCACTTCGAAGTTAATTTAGAGCGCTCTGTAAATTTTGTGTTTTGTTCTATTCTTTTTATGTATTGTGGTTAATATGTTTAAAGACTAGAGTCTATTTTTTTAAAAAATGATTTCGTAAAGTATCATAATCTTGTTAGTCCATATAATGATTGATTATTCGTGTGGACTTTTGTTTAGGTTACAGTTAACTGGATAGCGCTGCTCTTGATCTGTTTTTAAGATGATAATTTGCTTATGCTTATTTTTGATATTATTTTGATGAACATTAATACTTTTCAAGTAAATAAGTTTTGGATTTCATTTAATCGCTATCGCTGGTGCTATGTTTTAGTAGTTTTGTTTATGATCAGTAAACGAATTTCTGTTTAGTTTTTGGTTATGCTGAACTAGCGTTTAGTTTTTGCGTTTGCTAGTACCGGAGTTGAACTTTGTTCCACCAGGAGTTCATAATAACCCGAAGTACGAAACTGGTTAAAAAGCCCGTAACAACAAAATTTCGCCGTAAAGCTCAGCGGATTCATACACCGCTTAGCTCCCAAAGAAATAGTTACCCCATTTTTTAGCGCCCACGCGCATTAACTTACACACATCCGGTTTAAAACTATTTTTATCTTGTGATTTTGGGAGCGAAAATGGCTCACGTCTGCTTCTGTCGGAACGGTGTAAATTAAGCCTTGGCTAAGAAGTTGGCTTTTAGTCGGGGTTTCTAGTTTTCAACAAAACATTTAAACGATCGTCAATGATGTTTTGTTGTGATATGAGTGAGTGAGAATTCCGTGGTTAAATTAAAACGATTTGGACAAATTTATTCCCAGTATCTTTAATATAAGAATTGCAACGTGTTTCTACGTCCACCATATCGCCATTTTTCTTTTCGACGGAGATCCCAGCCAACGGAAGTTTTGGAACGGAAAACCAAGGAGCATAGATACCACTACGATATACTCTAAGGTTTAGAGAGCTGCATTTCAGTTTCAAACGTTACCATTTCCATACCACTCTTGTTCAAATTTTTGTTTACCAATTCCACCCATAGATTTCATCAACCTCCCCATACGTTACCGATCCGTGGTTTCCAAATACCAACCATTCCCATTCCCGATTAAGAAACGTTATCTCATTTCCAACCATTACCGAAATCAAATATAGCAGAGAACCATTTCCATACCATTACCGATATTCAATATTATAAACTAACAACGTAATTAGTACCATTGAATGTCAAACAAGGAGAACTCACCTGCAACTTCTACACTAGTCGAAGCATTCTTCTGAAATCTGCCCTACTTTTCCTTCACAAAACGAGCCACAACAAAAATATAAATTTATTTCGAATCAGGGCTCATACAAACCTGGAAAACCGGGAAAATCTGGAAAAATCAGGGAAATAAATAGTTGACAAAAAAATCAGGGAAAATTCAGGGAAATCAGGGCCGAGTTATTAAGCAAAATGTTCGTGAACATACACTCCATAGGATTAACATTACACTTTATTTTGGAGGCTCGTAACTCTGGTTTTACTAGAGATACGGGGATGTCATTTGAGTATGTTATAGTCCAATTTGTCCCCCATCCACCCTTAATAAAAGCTTACGGCTACGACAAACATGGCTCTCTCGTTTGGCTAAACCCACCCTGTCGCACTCGTTTAGCTAACCCACCCTGTCGCACTCGTTTAGCTAACCCACCCTGTCGCACTCGTTTAGCTAACCCACCCTGTCGCACTCGTTTAGCTAACCCACCCTGTCGCACTCGTTTAGCTAACCCACCCTGTCGCACTCGTTTAGCTAACCCACCCTGTCGCACTCGTTTAGCTAACCCACCCTGTCGCACTCGTTTAGCTAACCCACCCTGTCGCACTCGTTTAGCTAACCCACCCTGTCGCACTCGTTTAGCTAACCCACCCTGTCGCACTCGTTTAGCTAACCCACCCTGTCGCACTCGTTTAGCTAACCCACCCTGTCGCACTCGTTTAGCTAACCCACCCTGTCGCACTCGTTTAGCTAACCCACCCTGTCGCACTCGTTTAGCTAACCCACCCTGTCGCACTCGTTTAGCTAACCCACCCTGTCGCACTCGTTTAGCTAACCCACCCTGTCGCACTCGTTTAGCTAACCCACCCTGTCGCACTCGTTTAGCTAACCCACCCTGTCGCACTCGTTTAGCTAACCCACCCTGTCGCACTCGTTTAGCTAACCCACCCTGTCGCACTCGTTTAGCTAACCCACCCTGTCGCACTCGTTTAGCTAACCCACCTGTCGCACTCGTTTA